>PVKV010007405.1:48107-96416 GCA_004027835.1 Alouatta palliata | reverse complement strand
ACATGGATGAACCTGGAAGCCATCATTCTCAGCAAACTGACACAGGAACAGAAAACCAAACACCGCATATTCTCACTCATAGACGGGTGTTGAACAATGAGAACACATGGACACAGGGAGGGGAGCATCTCACACTGGGGTCTGTTGGGGGGAAAAAGGGGAGGGACAGCAGGGGGTGGGGAGTTGGGGAGGGATAACACGGGGAGAAATACCAGATATAGGTGATGGGGAGGAAGGCAGCAAATCACACTGCCATGTGTGTACCTATGCAACAATCTTGCATGTTCTTCACATGTACCCCCAAACCTAAAATGCAATAAAAAGTATATATATATAAAAAAAAAAAAAAAAAAGAAGTGCCTATTCATATCCTTTGCCCACTTTTTGATGGGGTAGTTTGTTTTTCTCCTTGTAAACGTGTTGAATTTCCTTGTAGATTCTTAATATTAAATCTTTGTCAGATGAATCTATTGCAAAAGTTTTCTACCATTCCGTAGGCTGCCTGTTCACTCTGGTGATAGTTTCTTTTGCTGTGCAAAAGATTTTTAGTTTAATTAGATCCCATATGTCAATTTTTGCTTTTCTTGCAATTGGTTTTGGTGATTTCATCATAAAATCTTTGCATATGCCTATGTCCTGAGTGGTATTTGCTTAGATTTTCTCCTAGGGTTTTTATGGTTTGGTGTTTTACATTTATTTCTTTAATCCATCTTGAGTTAATTGTTGTATAAGGTGGAAGAAAGGGGTCCAATTTCAGCCTTCTGTGTATGGCCATCCAGTTCTCCCAGCACCATTTATTAAATATGGAATCCTTTCTCCATTGCTTTTGTCAGGCTTGTCAAAGATCAGATGGTTGTAGATGTGTGGCCTTATTTCTAAGATCTCTATTCTGTTCCATTAGTCTGTGTTTCTGTTTTGCTACCAGTACTATGCTGGTTTTGTTACTGTACCTTTGTAGTATAGTCAGAAGTCAGGTGTCATGATGCCTCCAGCTTTGTTCTTTTTGCTTAGGATTGTCTTACTTATATAGGCTCTTTTCTGATTCCATATGATTTTGAAGTTTATTTTTTACTAATTCGTTGAGGAATGTTAATGGTAGTTTAATGGGAATAGTGTTGAATCTATAATTACTTTGGGCAATATGGCCATTTTCACAATACTGATTCTTTCTATCCATGAGCATAGAATGTTTTTATATTTATTTATGGCCTCTCTTATTTCCTTGAGCAGTGGTTTGTAGTTCTACTTGAACAGGTTCTTTACATTCCTTGTTGGTTATTCCTAGGTATTAATTTCTCTTTGTAGAAACTGTGAATGTGAGTTCATTCATGATTTGGCTCTCTGCTTGTCTATTGTTGGTGTATAGGAATGCTTGTGATTTTTATACATTTATTTTGTATTTTGAGACTTTGTTGAAGTTGCTTATCAGCTTAAGGAGATTTTGGGCTGAGACAATGGGCTTTTCTAGCTATAGGATCATGTCATCTGAAAACAAGAGACAATTTGATTTTCTGACTTCTTATCTGAATAACATTTATTTCTTTCTCTTGCCTGATTGCTCTGGCCAGAACCTCCAATACTATGTTGATGTGGTGAGAGAGGGGATTCTTGTCTTGTGCCAGTTTTCAAAGGGAATGCTTCCAGCTTTTGTCCATTCAATATGATATTTTCTGTGGGTTTGTTGTAAATGACTTTTAATATTTTGAGATGTGTTCTATCAATACCTAGTTTATGGACAGTTTTTAAAATGAAGGGATGATGAATTTTTTCAAAGGCCTTTTCTGTGTCTATTGAGATAATCACATGGTTTTCGTCATTGGTTCTGTTTGTGTGATGATTATGTTTATTGGTTTGCATGTGTCACACAAATATTGCATCCTAAGGATGAAAAACCAACTTGATCATGGTGGATAAGCTTTTTGATGTGCTGTTGGATTTTGTTTGCCAGTATTTTATGGATGATTTTCCCATCAATGTTCATCAGGGATATTGGCCTGAGGTTTTCTTTTCTTGTTGTGTCACTGCCAGGTTTTGGTATCAGGATGATGCTAGTCTCACAAAATGAGCTAAGAAGAAGTCTCTCCTTTTCAACTCCTTGGAATAATATCAGAAAAAAAAATTGTTCCTACCCCCCTTTGCACCTCTGGTAAAATTTTGATGTAAATCTGTCTGGTCGTGGACTTTTTTTGGTTGGTAGGCCATTTATTACTGCCACAATTTTAGAACTTGTTTTTCATCTATTTGGGGATTTGACTTCTTCCTGGTTAAGTATTGGGAGGGTGTATATGTTCAGGAATTTATCTATTTCTTCTAGATTTTCTAGTTTATTTGTGTAGAGATGTTTATAGTTTTCTCTAATGATTATTTATATTTCTGTGGAGTTAGTAGTGATAATCCCTTTATTTTTTATTGAGTCTATTTGATTCACATCTCTTTTCTTGTTTATTAGTCTGGCTAGTGGTCTATCTCTTCTGTTAATTTTTTCAGAAACAAGCTCCTGGATTCCTTGATTTTTTTGTAGGCTTTTTTCATGTCTCCATCTCCTTCAATTCTGTCCTAATCTGAGTTATTTCTTGTCTTCTTCTAGCTTTTGAATTTGTTTGCTCTTGCTTCTCCAGTTCTTTTTGTTGTGATGTTAGGGTGCTGGTTTGAGATTTTTCAAGCTTTCTTATGTGGGCATATAGTGCTGTAAATATCCCTCTTAACACTGCTTTAGCTGTCTCCCAGAGATTCTGATACATTGTCTCTTTGTTGTGGTTTGTTTCAAAGAACTTCTTGATTTCTACCTTTATTTCATTATTTACCCAGGAGTCATTCACAAGTAGGTTGTTTAATTTCCCTGTAGTTGGGTGGTTTTGAGTGCGTCTCTTATTCTTGAGTTCTAATTTGATTGCACTATGGTCTGAGAAACTGTTTGTTATGATTTCAGTTATTTTGCATTTGCTGAAGAGTTTTAACTTCCAATTATGTGATCAAATTTAGAGTAAGCGCCATTTGGCACTGAGAACACGGTATATTCTGTTGTTTTCAGATGGAAAGTTCTGTATATGTCTCTTAGGTCCACTTGCTCCACAGCTGAGATTAAGTACTGATCCCTTTTTAATTTTTTGTCTTGATAATTTGTCTAATATTGACAGTGAGATGTCAAAATCTCCCCTATTATTTTGTGGGAATTTAAGTTTCTTTGTAGTTCTCTAAAAACTTGTTACATAAATCTGGTGCTCCTGTATTGGGTGCGTATATATTTAGGATTGTTAGCTCCTCTTGCTGAAATCATCCTTTTACCATTATGTAATGCCTATCTTTGTCTTTTTTGATCTTTGTTTGTTTAAAGTCTGCTTTGTCAGAAAAAACTATCGCAAATCCTGTTTTTTTTTTTCTGGTTTTCATTTGCTTGGTAGGTTTTCCTCCATGTCTTTATTTTGAGCCTATGTGAGTCTTTGCACATGAGATGGGTCTCGAATATAGCACACCAATGAGTCTTGACTCTATCCAGTCTGCCAGACTATGTCTTTTCATTCGGGCATTTAGTCCATTTACATTTAGGGTTAATATTGTTATCTGTGAATTTGATCCTACAGTCAGGATGCTAGCTGGTTGTTTTGCACAGTAGTAGATTCAGTTTCTTCACAGTGTTGTTGATCTTTGTACTTCAGTGCCTTTTTGGCATGGATGGTATTTTTTTTTCTTTCCATATTTAATGATTCCTTCTGAGATTTTACAAGTCAAGGCTGGTGGTGACAAATTCCCTCAGCATTTGCTTGTCTGAAAAGGATTTTATATGTCCTTTGCTTATGAAGCTTAGTTTGTTTGGACATGCAATGCTGGGTTGGAAATTCTTTTCTTTAAAAATGTTGAATATTGGTCCCCACTCTCTTCTGGCTTGTAGGGTTTCTGCTGAGAAAGGTCCACTGTTAGTCTGATGGGCTTCACTCTGTAGGTGACCTGACCTTTCTCTCTGGGTGCCCTTAACATTTTTTCCTTCATGTCGACCTTAGAGAATCTGATGATTATGTGTCTTTGAGTTGAACTTCTTTGGAGTATCTTACTAGGGTTTTCTGAATTTCCTCAATTTGAATGTTGGCCTGTCTTTCTAGGTTGGAGAGGTTCTCCTGGATGATATCCTGAAAGTATGTTTTCCAACTTGATTTCACTCTCCCTATCTTTTTCAGGTATTCCAATCAGTCATAAGTTCAGTCTTTTTACATAGTCCTATAGTTTTCACAAATTTTGTTTGTGCCTTTGCATTCTTTTTTTATCTAATCTTGTCTGCGTACTTTATTTCAGCAAGATGGTATTCAAGTTCTAATATTCTTTCTTCTGCTTGATTAATTCAGCTATTGATACTTGAGTTTGCATTACAAAGTTCTTACGCTATGTTTTTCACCTCCATCAGGTCATTTATGTTCCTCTCTAAAGTGGTTATTTCTAGTTAGCAGCTCCTGTAACCTTTTAACATGGTTCTTAGCTTGTTTGCATTAGGTTAGAAAATCCTCTTTAGCTCAGCAGTTTGTTATTACCCATTTTCTGAAGACTACTTCTGCCAGTTCATTGATCTCATCCTCTGTTCAGGTCTCTACCCTTGTGGGAGAGATAATGTGATCACTTGAGGGAGAAGAAGCACTCTAGCCTACTGTGGTTTTAGCATTTCTTTCCTTGATTCTTTCTAATGTTTATGAGTTTGTCTAGTTTCAATCTTTGAAGCTACTGACTTTGGATAGGGTTTTTGTGGGGACTTCATTGTTGATGCTGTTGTTGCTTTCTGTTTGTTTGCTTTTCAACAGTCAGGTCCCTCTTCTGTAAGGCTGCTGCAGTTTGCTGGGGGTTCCCTTCAGGGCCTATTCATCTGTGTGCCTCCTGCACCTGGAGATGCCCCTGGAGAAGGTGAAGAACAGCAAAAATTGGTGCCTGCTTCATCCTCTGGGATCTCTGTCCTCAAGAGGCACTGACCTGATGCCAATAGGAACACTTCTGTATCAGGTGTCTGGTGACCCATGTGAGGGAGTCTCACCCAGTCAGGGGGCATGGGATCCAGGACCTGCTTAACAAAGCAGTCTGACTGTCCCTTGGTAAAGGGAGTGTGCTGCACTGTGGGGAAACTCACTCATCTGGGCTTCCTGGATTTCTCAGTGCTAGCAGGAGGAAAGACTAAGTCTGCTGGCCCATGGAGATCATAGTCACCCCTCTCCTTAGGGGCTCAGGCCCAGGGAGATAAGAATTCTGTCCCAATGCTACTGGCTGGAGTTGCTTGAGTTCCTGCAGGGAAGTCTCACCCAGTGAGGAAGGATGGGTTAGGGTCCCGCCTAATGAGGAAGTCTGACCACAGTCAGACACAGCCAGTGTGCTGTGCTGTGTGGAATACCTCTTGGGATTAGGCTGGTCTCCTCAGCACCAGCAGGAAACAAACAAACAAACAAGCAAAAATGGCCACCTCTAGCTGTAGTGATGACTGCTGCCCTTCTCTCACAGTATCTCTGTATCTTAGGCAGCTAGCAGCCGCAGTGAGCTAGGAAGGCCTCCGGAAATGTACAATCATGGTGGAAGTGGAATAAAACACATGTTCTTCCTCACATGATGACAGAAAGGAGAAGAATGAGAGCCAAGAGATGGGGAAAGTCCCTTACAAAACCATCAGCTCTTCTGCAAACTTACTATCACAAGAAAAGCATAGTGAAAAATCAACCCATGATTCAATTACCTCCCATCTGGTCCCTCCCATGACAGTTTGGGATTATAGAAGGTGAGATTTGGGTTGGGACACAGACAAACCTTATCAAAATTTAATCTTATCATGAGGTTTTTTTACATATCACCTGTTATCTAATATTTTTTTCATCAGTGAAACTGGCATATAATTATCTTTTCTCAAAATATACTTGTCAAGCATTTATATCAATTTAGTTCTTGAATCATAAAACAAATCAAGGAGAGTTTTACATTTTCCAGTTCTTTGGATATATTTTCATAACATTAATAATAATTAATTCATACTTCATTGTACAATTTATCAGTAAAGCCATCTGGGCCTGATAGTTTCTTCATGGAATATTTCTATTAAATATTCAATTCAATCTAAAATTTCAAAGATATTGGCTGATTTTTTTTCTAATATTGTCTTCCTATATTTTCACTATCAGGAAGATATGTAGTAACATCTTTTTCTTTCTTTAAAAATATTAGTCATTAATTTCTGCTCTTGTCAGTTGCCAGTCTTGCTAATATTACTAGTCTTTTGAACATACCAACTTTTGGCCTTCTACTGTCTTTTACTGTTATATTCCCTTTTATTAATATCTGACCTTATTTTTATTATTTCTTTTCTTTTATTATTCTATTACAATATTCCACTATTCTTTTGTGGGGTTAATTTTGCTCTATAATACTAACTCTGGGAAGGATGATTGGTTCAATTATTTTTAGCCTATTTTTCAAATGTGTATATTTAAAGCTAGACATTTTCCTCCAAGAATATCTTTAGAAGATATAATAAAGCCATATTTTTAATGCAACAATTATTAGGTCAGAATAATTTTCAATTCCCATCATTACTTCTTCACTGTACATGAGTTTTGTGCCTTTATGCTTTTCATCATTTTTTGAAAACTCTCACCTGTTATCTCCTTGGTTATTTTTACCTCCTCTTCTTTCTTAAATTCCATATACACCTGGTCTCTAAGTTTCTTTTGAATGTTACCTATGTTTATTCTATTCATTTTTGTATTTTCATTATTCTGTGATCTTGAATTTTGTTATGATTATTTTCTTGAAATATTTTCAGCCAACTCTAATTAGCTGTCAAATGCCTTATTTCAAATTTTAATTTTCCTACTGTAGAATTTTGGTTTACTCTTTAATAGCTTCCAGTCCTCTATGAGCTTTAACAATATATTACATTTTTATACATATTAATAATATTTGCTGAAAATTCTGTCTCATAAGCCTATTATCCTGCCCTCCTATTCATATCTTTATCTATGGTTTCTCTTTATTTTTAATTCATATGGTCCTTTTTTGAGGGGGCAATCAGGGTCAGGATTGATTAATTCTCATATATGTAGGAAAATTAAAGAAAAAAACCCTGAGATCTGGATAATATATTTTTGTTTTGAGAATTTACATGTGTATCTTTTAAGCTACTTAAATAACTGAAGCTACATGTCAGTCTCTCCATCAACTTCACTTCTGGTTTTCCTTTGCTACTAAATGGTGGTCTCTTATGTTCCTTGCTTAACATACACAGTTTCACAATTTTTTCACATTTGTAGTCTAATTGTATTCCTGCTATTCCTACAAGACACTCAAAAGTTTCAATTAGATTCTTAGCCTCTGATGAATTAGCTTATTTTTGAAATGAAAGATTCCCAAACAAGAAAGGCACACTCAATGCTAGGCTCATCCTCATAAGATTATATGTTAGTCTTTATGTAAGTTTATATGTTAGTCCTTATCTAAGTTTGTATGTTAGTCTTTGTAAGTTTATGTTATTCATCTTTGCTGCTTTCTTAACTCTTGGACTCTTTGTCTCAATATTTTAAAAATCTTGATCAGCTTTTCTGGTTGTTACCAATGAGAATTTTTAATTCAAATCAACAAATACATAAACCCTATATAGCAGAATCCCTGAATTACCGTATCGTAGCTAAATTTCCCCCTTTTTTCAATCCAGGTGACACCACATATCTAAACCTATGTACGAAGAGTAGATATGTGTAACTTCTAGCCTCTCAATTAAATTAAGAATGCTTTCATCTTTTTTTTTTTTTTTTAGTTCCTCCTAAAATCTAGGCAGGGCAGTAACACAGCCTTGGCCATGCACATGGGGACAGCACCCTTAAATTATAAAATGAAGAAACAACATAGAAGAAAACTGTGCCTTATTTGGCCTTGTAGAATATAATCTGATTGTTCATCTCTGGACTTCAATGTAGTAGGCAATGCAATTGTATAGATTTACAATAGTACATGTTGAGTGAGATGTTCTCTTCACAACAGCTTGATCTTTAATCAAATAAATACAACATCCAGACAGAATGGTCAGAGAGGACTAAATATCTTCCTGGAGTTCACAAAATAGGTCTTAACTGGAGATAAAAATGCCAGAGCCATCAGTATCTAGAGCTCATTTAATGCCATAATGCTCAATAATATAATGCAGAAAGTGTGTCTACATACAGAAGAAAACCAGTGAGACAGCCATGGGACATAAAAAGTTGAGGAGTTCATTAGAAATAAGCACAAATGTTTGAGAAGATGAGGCGTTTGAGATTAAAGGAGATATAAGATTCAGGATATCTAAACATCCAAATAGAGAAGTTTTAAAAAGTAAGATGTGTTGACAATATCAAATGTTGCCAACAAACTGCATAAAAATAATCATGAATTTCTCTTATGGAGATCATTAAAGATATTGGTCTGAGCTGGTTTTTTTTTTTTTTTTTCATTTTAACAAGATAGTAGCCTTCAAACACAATGGGCATTGATTAATAAAACTATAAGAATGAGGAAAATGGAGAGAGCTATTAGCTGTCAACATCATTCTTTTGAAGAGTTTTAGTGCTGAGGTGAGCAAAGAAACAGAAAAGGTCTTGAAATAGGAGGTGGTTTTAAAGAATAAAAAGTTGAGAAGCAGGCTTTGGTTAGAAAGGATAGGTTCATTGCTTTTACAGAAAGAAAATTAAGTATATAAATAGCAGATGCAGGCATATTGCAGGCTTAATAATGAGGATATAGAAAAAAATCTTTCATAATTGTTACTCTTTTAGGAAATCAAGAATAAAGGTAAATACTTGTGATAAAGCAGGTAGGAACAGATGTTGGAGGTTGAAGAATGTGGACGGTATTAAACGGTAAAATAGGAGATTAAAACAACCTAGAAATTAAGGAATATACACAGACTTCTAGGCTGCTAGTCTACTAGAAATCATATGGGCATGAACTTATAGTAAGACAAACCAACATTTTATGTTTTTCCCTAGATAGAAATTGAGAGGAATAATAAATTTAATCAGGTTAGGTTTTTTATCCAGTTTAGTAGAATGTTTTGAGGAAGGGACAAAGAAGCTGTTGATAGACTAAATATAATGATGGAGAATAGAATCTAAGTCAGATTTTATTTTTTTAAAAGCAGGGATTTGAGGAGAATCAGGAAGACTAAACTATGGTATATCCCAAGGATTAGGTAGCCTGATCAGGTCAAGAAATGATTGGATTCAAAGTCCTGGAAGCAGATAAGGTAAAGGAGAAAAATAAAGGGCAATGGTTAGAAAGACTAATGTGTAACAGTGTATGCAAATGTCAAATGCAACATGAGATTCAACTTTCAGTTTATTTTTAGCAATATATACTCATTATTAGTATTTCCAACAGATTGATTAATGGCCTAGGTTTGGGGTGTACTGATGAAGTTTTTATCTTTTGTTTCATTTTATAAGTATATTAATTGACTAAAAAATGAAGGTTTTATCTTTTGTTTCTTAAAGTATTTTAATTGATTTGAAAATGGTAAAGATATGACTGCTAGACAGATGACATCTTCACAGAGCAATCTTTTTCAATATTTATTTTTATATAGAGCAAAACGTTAAATTTTAAAGCATAATTTTCATATATTTAACTCTAATTTTCATTCAGATTTTGTTCTTCATTTTTTCTTTAGAAACTTCACAATTTATACTTCACTTAGAAATGAAATTCTTTTTCTACTCACTGTGATATTTCATGTAAGTTAATTACATGAGTTATTATTATTTGTATTATACAAAGGAATGATACTATTAAGGATAGCTTTTTGTTCACTCTGGATTTGTTATGATCTGACTTTTGCAATGTTATGATCTTTGAGTTTGTTCTTATGATAAGTTGGATAAAAAATGTAAATTTATAATAATATATAAATTATGGCATATGCTCACCAAGAGTCCTATAGGCATTTATTTGGGTTCTTGATTTTATTTGAAGGAATAATAATGTGGAATTTCTGTCTCACAAAATGACTCAGCCTACCTCCTGAAATATTATTATTCAGGCATTGTAAGACACTTAGTCACAAAATGCCTACATTCACATATCATATTATATTTTATATTAAAATTATAATCAAGCCATTGGTAATAAATACTTGCTCAAATTATAAATGAAAAATATGCTTTAGATTATAAAACTTCTTGAAAAAATTAGGAGAAATACCTAATGTAGATGATGGGTTGATGAGTGCAGCAAACCACCATGGCGCATGTCTACCTATGTAACAAACCTGCACGTTCTGCACATGTACCCCAGAACTTTAAGTATAACTTTTTTAAAAAAATGGACCAGAGACAAGCTGTTGTCTTCAGTACATTTCCTTATACCTTTATAGTTTAGATATTTAGCTTGTAGTAACATTCTATGTCTTCTCAAAAGAGACTCTGCAATAACTTAATAGATTAATGATGGGCTTTAATGCTACCTGGTACTTTGCCTTTAATGCTATTCTTTCCATTTTACTTCATATCTCTGAAATCTCTTCCTACACCCATCAGCATGTCAATTAACTTTTCTATTTCTACTCTGTTTCTGTGTATTATTGAGTTTTATATTCCCTTCTAATCACAGGCAGCATAATTAGTACAAATTTCACATTTTACATTATCTCTAAATTATAGCTGCAATTAAAATAAAAATGCTCATTTTTAAGGAATCTTGCGGTAATGTATTTAAGAGTGAAAGACAACAGGTTTAGTGAAAAAAAGAGTAGAAACTATGTATTTCTGGGCTAAGGAAAATGTGACCTAGCTGTATGGGTTTATCTTGCAATGTTCTAATGCTAGCTCATTAAATGGAAATCAATTACAGTAAATGCTGTGTGAGTTTATGTTTGTGGGGGGCAGTGTGGCTGTGGGTCATTATCAAACAGAAGAATTGTATATGATAACTAGATTTGACCTTTAATCTCAATGTAAGCTTTTCATATGATTAAACACATGTACTTTTCCAAATTTTTTTTGTAATGGATTTTCACGTCTTTTTTCTTCTTTTTATTTTTCTCCAAAGATTGTTATTATATCTTTTTCCATTACATTAACATTTTAACTTATATTTTATTATTCCTCTATTTTTTTAAAGTAAAATATATTTCCAGGTTTGATGGCAACTGTACCTTTCAATAACATTGTTCTAAACTTTTGAACTATAACAATTGTGAAGAGTTAATACAATATCATCTATTAATAATCTGAAGCTATTACATGGAGATATACTTCCTTTTTATGAGCTCAAATCTATCTGTCAAGCCAATTAAATAATAATTTGTAATCCAAATTTTTTTTTATAAATACTTTAAAAGTGATTGGTGCAATATCTTAAAATTGTTTAGTCCATGACTGATTACTTCTTTGATAAATTTGTGTAATATTCTCTTTGTTGCTATTTAACTGGATTTATAATAGTTTTCTTTATTATAATTGTAATGCTTTCTTAATTTGGGATCAATTTTTAAATTTTATCTTAAATAATTAAATTATATATAAGAAACTTGTCAGCATGTCATCATTATGTACATGAAGTAAATGTCCTCCAATTTTTTTCTTAGAATTATATCTTCATATATCTTTTTGATGTCCACTTAAAGTTTACCCCTATTAACTAACGATAAAAATTTCCTGTTTTAACTACTAACTGAAGTACAAAGCAACACTTATAAGACTATTTTCTAATAAAATTCATTATTTTAACACCTATTAGTTGTTATGTACAAAGAGTTGTGTCTATTCCTGAAATGGATCCTATGAGACATGCTGTAATTATTTAATTCAAACTAGCATTCTATAGCTGCCTTAAACATAACTGTGAAAATGAAGAGAACATGGGTATTAATGCAAACCTAGTTGAGTTCCTAAAAATGATCTGTAATTCAAGAGGCTGGATAATTTTCAACATATTTAGTGTGAATGAAAAGACTGAGGATTTGAGAAATTAAATATTACTCTTCAGTCTTATTTTTCACTAAATTTTTTTAACTGTCAAGAATCCAGAACTTTTATTTCCACATTGAAGAATCTACCACTGGAAACCAAGAAACAGTGCATTTCAGACTGTAGATTATACCAGACAAGGCAATCCCTCTCAATGAGCTGATATTTAAATAAACTATTACCACAACATGAAAAATGTCCATATTTCAGTGTATGTATAATAAGTATTAAATTATATTAAATTTTTAAAAAGTGAATATGAGTGACTTTTCTACTTATTTCCTTGGCAAACCTTTATGGTGAGTGTCAAATAAGGATAGTTTGAATGAAAAATGAACAGAATGTACAGAAGAGAAAGTGAAAAAATCAGCAGCATTTGTTAGATTGCTTCCAGGAAAAAAAGCAGCAGCATTTTGCTTTAAGTCAAAAATAATTAGACTGGCATCAGAGCTCTTAAAAACAACATGAAGAGCAAGAAAAACATAGAATAGGATTTTCAAAAATATGAAGAAAAGTAAGTATAGACAAACCATTCTATATCCATCCAAGCTCTCCACTAAGTATCAAGGCTATGGAAAAACACCAAAGATCTCAGAGAATTTACCACCCTTAAACTCTTCTTGAGGAGTAGAGTAAAATCATCCAATCAGAAAAAGAGAAAATACAAGCAAAGGACTAATGGGGAGTATTTAGTGTTTTTAATACTTGACCTAAGACTGAAGCAAATTTGGGACAAAAAGCAAATGATGTATATTTTGACCAACTAAAAAGAAAGGATGTAGACAGGAAAGAGGATAAGGAAATATGAAAGTAGAATTAGTTTATTGACTGTTGAATAGATAAAATGTAATAGTCAAACAATTCCTGTCCTTTGTAGGGACATGGATGAATCTGGAAACCATCATTCTCAGCAAACTGACACAAGAACAGAAAATCAAACTCCTCATTTTCTCACTCATAGGTGGGTGTTGAACAATGAGAACACATGGACACAGGGAAGGGAGTATCACACACTGGGGTCTGTTGGGTGGGAATAGGGGAGGGACAGTGGGTGTAGGGAGTTGGGGAGAGATAACAAGGGGATAAATGCCAGATACAGATGACGGGGGGATGGAGGCAGCAAACCACATTGCCATGTATGTACCTATGCAACAATCCTGCATGTTCTACACATGTATCCCAGAGCCTAAAGTACAATAATATATGTGTGTGTATATGTATATATAACAAAACAAAAATACTACAGAAAATAGTACACCAGATAGTAAGAGGCTTAATAAGAAAAGCACACTAAAAACATGTATGAGTTCAAAGGTAAATAAAATATCAAAATGCAAGTATTTCCTAAAAGATAAAACAAAGAACAATTAAAATATATCATGCGGACATGGAAACATGAAAACTATACCATCTATGTTGATAAAGAATAAAACAAAACTGAGATCAATCATATCAGAAGTATCAATTAATATACAAACTACTTAGCAAGAAAAGTACTTTCACTGTTGTTCATGAAACAAAATTCAATTGTCTGCTTTGTACTAGACATAAATCTAGATCAAAGAAATTAAAAGAAGACTTAGGCCAGGCACAGTGGCTCAAACCTGAAATCCCAGCACTCTGGGAGGCCAAGAGGGGGGAATCATGAAGTCAGGAGATTTAGGCCAACCCTGACCAACATGGTGAAACCCTGTCTCTATTAAAAATGCAAAAAATACCAAAAAAAATAAAAAAAAATACAAAAATTAGCGAGGCTTAGTGGAGGGCACCTCTAATCCCTGCTACTCGGGAGGCTGAAGAAGGAGAATCGCTTGAACCCGGGAGGTGGAGGTAGCAGTGAGCCGAGATATTGCCACTGCACTCCAGCCCGGGCGACAGTGAGACTCCTTCTCAAAGAAAAAAAAAAGAGGAGGCTGAAATTAAAGAGATCACCAAGGATGTACCAGGGAAATTGAAGCCATAAAGATGCAGAGTTAGTTATCTTCTACCAGGTAAAATGGAGTTCAAATGAAAATATGACTTATGACAAAAAACAGTTTTTTCTAAATATTCATTTTATTTAATTTGTGAATAAAATGTAGATATTTATGGTATGTGACATAATGTTTTGAAATATGCATACATTGTACAATGGCTAAATCAAACTAATTATCATCTGCGTTACTTTACATACTTGTCGTTTTTATCTGTGTGTGATGCAAATAGTTAAAATCTACTCTCTTAATGATATTCAAATATACATTTTTTTAAACTATAGTTGCAATGTTGTACAATGGATATCGTAAACTTATTCCTTCTCTCTAACTAAAATTTTGTTTTTTTTGAGTCTAAAAGTGTCAATTCACAATTTAGATAAATATCCTTGCACCAAATGGCAGAGTACTCACCTTTAAGATGCAAAAGAAAATTCAGACACTCTCAGCAAGCACAGAAGACATAAGTAATGCAAATAAGTCAGATTAATGAATATGTATCAAATTTTATTCTTCTGTATTACAAAATTTATCTTAAATGGGGAATCTGTTGTAATCACTGTAGGAAAGAAAATTTTTTAAGAAATGGTGCCAGGATGCTGGACAATTTTTTGGACAAAACCAAAAGAATTATTAAAACCATGTATCACACCATACAGAAGAATACTTTCCAAATGGCATTAGTTGCCCAAATATTTTTTTTATTTCCTAAATGTAATAGATAAATGTAAATCCTAAATGTAATGGAGAAAAAAATCCAACAGATTTCTCTACAGCATCAATATACAATTTAAAATATTTTATAAACCACTAAAAATAAGAATTTATGTAATAATACTGATATAAATAAATAAATAAATAAATAGAAATTATGTGATAGTTGCAGATAGACGATCAACAGATATACAGAAGAAAAGGGAAGTCTTTTGTTTATAGGTAATTCCCAAGTAATAAATAAATATAAAATAAATGATGGAGTAACTAAATCATCATTTGATAATATAATATTTCTCACAGACACTATCACTAGTGAATGGTTTAATGTTGTTTCAGGTATTAATCATCTATGTATCATGTTCAAAAGAACGATAAAATGAGAATAAATTACCAAAAGTTTCTCCCCACAAGTTATTTAAAGGAACAAGTAGAAAACTATCCATTGGGAAACCTGGCAGACACTGTGATGCAGGTTCATTTCACACTGGTTATTAAATCATTTTAGCCAGGCGAGACAGAATACTTGTAAGCATAAGTTACATAAGGTGGGCTTATTAATTAACAGATAAGATAAGCAGCAAAGGAGAACAAAAGACCCGGATACATTGAGTGCATGATCCCCAAGGTTTGTTGGTGTGACTGTATGTCACCCATTTGCACTGCAGCTGTGGAACCTAGGAAAGTAGCCTGCCACAGGTTTTAAACCCCAGGGTACATGACATGCTGGACTAAAGCATTGAAGGAAGGCCATCCTATTTCTGAAAGAAAAAGCAAGACTTTTTTCCAAATTAGAGAACCTAAAAAGTCATAGTAACTAATTCACATGGGATCAGTGATTGAGTCCTAGCATATAAGTTTGCTTGTAGTGGGACATCAGTGGGACAACTGATAAAACTGGAACCTCTATACATGAAATAACTGTATTCTATTAATATTAAATTTCTGATTTTGATAATTGCACTGTGACTATGTAAGGCAATGTGTAACTTTCTTATTCTACAGCATATATGAATAGAAAGAGGGAGATATTAAAACAAATGAAGTAATAAAATGCTAACACTTGTAAAATGCAGACAAAGAGCAAGCATATGGGACATTTTCATATTTTTGAAACTCTTCTGAAATATTAAAGTATTTCAAAATATGATTTTTAAAGGTGTTTTGTAATATTTTACTTTATTTGTTTATATTCATCTTTTGAAGCATAATATCTTAGAGATAAGAGATTAAAGATGGAGAACAAAAGCCTGTGAAATGAATACAGGAGGCAAAGCACAAGAAATATCTGAAAAAATAAAACGTTCAGAAGATGGAAATGAATTAATTAGAGGAAAAGAAAATGCACAGACAAATGAATTATAAAGGTCAGTTATAAGGGTTTTGGAAGGTAAAACATTTTTATTTGCATTATTTTTTACATGGTAAAACAATGCTAGTGTGAGAGTTATATTACAACCTAAATGTAGGCAAAATGTAACTCCAGATTTTTTGCTTATTTCTCTATATGATTATGCAGCAAAAGATACCAAAGTAATCCATATATTCATGCAGGAACAGGAAACTCTTAAACTAGAATCGATGTCCATATTGTTGCAGAAAGTGCACAGATTTAGGAACCAGACAGATCTGCATTTGAATCTTTGTCTTCCAATTTCGAGCTTTTTGACAAATGTTAGTTCCCTTTTTATAAGAAAACTGGCTAATTTTGTGGCACTCTGAATTTTAAGATGAATTTCAAGAACACAGAAGGAATTTAAATCTGCAGTTTTTAAGAGGCTAGCTAGGTTCATTCAGCTAGCTAAATCTTTGCCAGAACATGCTCAGTATTTATCTGTATAAAATTCCCCCCAAGATATTCTGCTTCAATGGATGTGGAGGTAGATCCAAGAATCAGCATGTTTAACAAGCACCCCCAGATGATCAGATGTAAATTGCATTTTATGAATCACTGCTTTAGATTGACAAGCCTCAAGGTAATGCATTGGGCTAAGCTTGCTTTAAAATATTAATGTTTTATGAATCCTCTCTGGAAAGTCAGTTTACATATATTTGACTAAGTAGAAAAACACAGAAAGGAAACTTTCTTAGATTATTTCTTCTTAATAGCAAGGATCATGTTTGAGTTAGAAGAAACAGCTACTTTTTGGTCTTTTTATATATTGTTAGTAAAACAAAGGTTTGCCACAATGATTGCCATGTGTGCTTTAAATCTAAATAGTGAGACTAAAAAATTCACAGATCGATCTGAAAAGGGAAAGTAACCTGAGGTGGCCAGTGCTTGAAGGAATAATAAAGAAGAAAATAGAGAAAATGAATAATATCAATCATGGTGCTTATAGATAAATTACAAAAAAATTATCTTCAACAATATCTGTAATTAAGGAAATAGACAATGAAATCAATTGAGTGATATTATAAAGATGATAGAGAAAGACTCATTATTATATAATAGTTCTGGTGAGAACACCAAATAATATAATATCCTTGCAAGAATATTTCTAGATTTAACCATTTCTCCCATTTTTCTCGAATTCAGCATTAACAGGAAATTAAATTTAAAGATAAATTTCTTTACTTATTTTCCCCTATAATCTTTATTTTTATAATTACTATACTTTAAGTTCTGTGGTACATGTGCAGATCACGCAGGTTTGTTACATAGGTATACACATGCCGTGGTGGTTTGCTGCATCCATCCCCACATCATCTACATTAGGTGTTTCTCCTAATGTTACTCCTCCCCAATCCCTGCACCTGCTTCTATCCCTCCCCTAGTACCCCCCCAACCCCCTGAAATGCCCCAGTGTGTGATGTTCCCCTCCCTCAGTCCATGTGTTCTCATTGTTCAACACACACTTATGAGTGAGAACATGTAGTGTTTGGTTTTCTCTTCTAGCGTCAGTTTTCTGAGAATGATGATTTCCAGTTTCATCCGTGTCCCTGCAAAGGATGTGAACTCATCCTTTTTTATGGCTGCATAGTAGTCCATGGTTGGTGGGAGTGTAAATTAGTTCAACCTTTGTGGACGACAGTGTGGTGATCTGTCAAGGATATAGAACTAGAAATACCATTTGACCCAGCAATCCCATTATTGGATATATACCAAAAGGATTATAAAACATTCCCTTATAATCTTATGGTCATTTACTCTCCTGGTAGAAAAATATATACTTATATGGTTTTAAAAATACACAAATTCTTCAAATTGACAGCAAACGTCAGCCAATTACATTAACACCCTATCAAATTTAATATGACTAGAGAATGTGATGTACTTCATCAATGCATTTATGTAACTGAAGCAACATTTTCTCTTCAATAACAATCAAAATGACATTTTGTGGAAGAGGGTAGTTACCTTCCATGACCACATCTTTGAAAACAATATCGACATTTTAGCTGCACTGAAAGTAAACTCTAACTTCATTGAATTTTACTCTCCCTCTGTTTTTAGATCCACTTTGTGGAAAGGAACTGATAATATATGTTTTCTTGATATAGTTTATCTGTGTTAGGGACCTACTTTGACACTGCATGAAAAACATCCTAAAATGTAAAGGAAATTATAAAGGATCAAATTAAGAACAATTAATTTTTTAAATTTATTTATTTTTGTTTGAATAGCTACTGATTTCATTTTAGTAGGTTGAGTAGCATGGACAGGGACCTTTTTAATTAAGTAGACAATGCCTATTTTTTGACTGATAAAAAGAAAATTCATCATTTGTGATTGATTATTGAATATTGGCAATTTTCTTTAATAAATTACATTTATCTGATAAAAGGACCATGCAGTTATTACAACGCTTGATTAGCGCTATGATTTAGAACTTTATTTTTGGTTTTAAATCTTAGGGGAGGTAACCAAGGCATTTTTTTTCTACTATAGTTCATACTAAAACATTTGTACATAAGTATGCAATAGCATATGTTCATCAAACACAGTTAAACCTTATAAAATATAAGGCAGAAAAAAGTGTACAGTATTTTCTGGAGTAATTTGGGACAAGAATTAATAAAATAGACACATAATTTAGCTTAAATCCTGTCTAAAGCAATACCACTATTTTTATTATTTAATAAAAACTAAAATAAAATAGACTCTTCTCATGATACATTTATTCTAATTTGAACTTAAAACTAATGTTAAAACTATAACCATTAAACAATATTGTTTTAGGGATAATAAAACTTGCTTTCACTGTTTCTGCAGTGGTAAATAAATTGCCTTAGTTCTCATTTTCTTCTACTTTGACTTTGTGGTCATGCCCTCATTACCATATTCAATTAATTAGTGCACAAAGGTAATATTCTAGTGTTCAGGACACATGGAGTTGCATTATTGACTCCAAATAAATAGGGCAAGTTCCTAATGCAGGCTGAGAATTCAGAGATCAGAAGGAACAAAGAAAAATACTTCACTCCTTTGTGAAAATACTAACACTAAAAATTCATTGCTTGACCGAAGACCTCCTATAAGGACAAAGAAACAGACAAAGGGAAAAAAAATAGAGATAAAAGAAAGAGTGTATCAAAATTAAATGTAAAAAATAATATCACATTCATTTTTATCTCACTTTGACCTGACTGAGTGGGATTAGAACAAAAAAGAAAGTATTTCTTTAGAAACTTGCCATCTCACATCGTGAGAAACCTTGATAATTATTTTGGCCTTGTAATATTTATATATATCAGATTTGTACACCAGCTGCAAAAAAGAATTTTGATCCATGGAATGTTCTTTATGTTCAAAAATTTCTTAATTTCTTGCTGAGTTAATGCACTGGAGGCTTTCAAAGAGTGTTTCTCACAGCTTTGTTGAAAAAAATGGCAAATACAAATGTGACTTATGACTTTGGAATCTTATATTCTGTTCTGCCTTGGCAATAGAGTCCTTTTAGCATGCAACTTGGAAATAAAGCCCTGCTCAAAGACAAATTTTAAAGCACTCCCTTCTGTTAGATTTTTAAATATAGCAAAATTCTATTACCTGTAACAGAGTACACATAATCCCTGTAACATCTACAGCAGTAGCGTGATCAGCCACAGCCTGTTTCAGTCATGCTGATTTTCCCCCTTTTCCTCTTGTGTCCAGCTATTCAACACTTTTCCTACATGACTTGAATGAACCTCTCAATCTTGAATAAAATAATAGCAATGTAACTTCAGATAATACAGCTACTTTGAAAAGTTCTCTCACTATATCCAATTATAGAATGTCTTGTTCTCTCATGATATTTTCACTCCAAAATGGGAAGCTGACTAGGAAGATCATGCATGTTTGTCCTCCTCTTCTTTGCTGTGTTTGTGTTCACCCTTTCAACTCCCCAAGCTTCTCCTTTACTGGGCCTACGTAAGATGTTACCAACAGAACTTCGCTGCCTTACCCTTTCATAAGAATGCCTTCAAAAAAAAAAAAAAAAAAAAAAAAAAAAAGACACAGAGAATTTATTGGGAAAATGGTCCAGAAGGAAGCATTAAGCTGAAGGGATTGAAGATCAGAGGAAGTATTGTAGAAATTAAATTCAGGTCTTAAAGGACATTATTATAGGTCTCTCTTCCTTTATAACAAATTTTTCACTAATTTATCTGCCCAAGGTTCACTCTAATTATTTGTTATTTTCATATACTTTACATCATTTTCCCCATTACCTCCTTTATTGAAATCATATTTTCTCAGATGATTTTGTCCTTGTTGAATTGTAAAAGTTCTTAAAATTAGTGTTTTCCAGCTTTATTGTGGTATAATTAACAAATTAAAAATGTGTAAATTTAAGATGTACAATGTTATAATATATGTAAGCATTGTGAAATGATTGGCACAACCGAGCTAATTAGCATATCAATCACCTCATATAGTTACATTTGCATATGTGTGTGGCAAGAACACGGTATTTATTCTGTTAGCAAATTTCAACTATATATTAGGTCAATAAGTATAGATATCATGTTGTAGATTAAATTTTCAAGATTTATTCATTCTACAATCCTGGTACTCTTTGACCAATATCTCTTCCACCACCTAAGCCCCAGTTGCCATCATTATACTGTTTGTTACTGCAAGTTTGACTTTTTCTGTTTGAGATTCTACATGTAACTGAAATCATGCAGTACTTGTTTTTTAATGTTTGTCCTATTTTACTTAGCACAAATGTGTTCCTGTTTTCATGAATGGCAGTATTTCCTTTTTTAAGGCTGAATAATACTCTTTTGTATAGATAGATAGATAGATAGATAGACAGATAGATGAGATAGAGCTTGAGCTAGAACTATATCACATTTACTTTATCCATTCTTTTGTTGTAAGACATTTGTGTTATTTCCATATATTGGCTATTGTGAATAATGTGAATAATGCTGCAATGAACATGGGAATGCTAATATCTATTCAACATAGTAATTTTATTTTTTGTGATATATATCTAGAAATATCTTGACTAATTTTTTGTTAGTAATCAGAGTGATTTTTAAATTTTGAATAAATTAAATTCCAATCAATGAATTCATTTACTTGGTTCACTTCTTCAAAAACTCACTCTACTAAGAGATGAATTCTTTTCTTACCTGGATTAATTTTTGAGTATGTTCCTGCTCATCTCACAGTAAACCATCTGCCCTAGGACAAACATTTGATTGAATTGTAATTAGTTACATATGTGCCTAGCCCTTTATGTGAAAAGTCAACATCATTTATGTTTTGATCTATATATAAGAATTTAGAAATTATATTTCATTAAAAACATATTGATCTAGGTTCTATAGATAAAATACACATGCTTCTGTTAATGTAGAAGCTCATTTGGATTTTTTTTCAAATTCTAAAAATGATCTAACGGAATGTGGTGGCTTATGTATGTAATCCTAGCACATTGGGAGGTCAAGTAGAAGGATTGGTTGAGCCAAGAAGTTTGAGACCAACCTGTGCAACACAGTAAAACTTCCATCTCTACAAAAAAATACAAAGTAAAAATATTATCTGGGTGTGGTGGCACATACCTGTAGTCCTAGCTATTTGGGAGGCAGAGGTGGGAGGATCTCTTAAGTGGTGATCACACCATCATACTCGAACCTGGGTGACAAAGGTGTCTCAAAAACAATAAATAAACAAATAGAATCCAATGATTATTTTAAATTATTAGAGGTTGATTACAATTTCTGTTTAACAGCCCTATTTTTTATTAGATTAAGGAGTTTGAAAAATACATTGATTTTCAGTTGATTTTCGTTGACTCTGGTGTTTTTCTAATTCTAATGAAATAGTCTTGACTACTTTTATAATCAAATTTCCTTAATGCATATTGGCCGACTTTGTCTTACAGATTGTGTTGTAATAAAATTTGCATGCCTATTAGTTTTATGGAAGCTAATACAGAATAATTAAGCATGTTTAGTAATGCATAACAAAACACAAATTTCTCTACAGAATATTTTGTAAAGCTTATTCAATTTTCCATTTTTTTCTGGACATATCACCATTATCTCACTTAGACAAAGGGGGCTATCTTTGGTGGCACAATTTCTAGGTGAATCAGCATGAACAAAAATAAAAAGAGTACCAGTCCAGAAGAATATTGTAACATCACTGATAATTTTGCCTAAAATTCTTGGGAATACTTAAAAACAAAACAAATAAGTCAAAAAGTCAAACAGAATGAGAGGCTCTCAAGTCGGCATGATTTACATAGAGATTTAGGTATGCTTCATTATTTAATTATTGTAGAAGTGCAGTACTCTTCCAACATGTTGGAAAAACATGTAACTTTACATGAAAACAGTATATGGCATTGAAAATATTTCCCTATATTCAAATTATAGCAAAAAAAAAAAAACAGATGATGAGTAGTATAATTCCTTGATTAGGAATGATACCTGTCTAGACAATTCAAAACCAGTACAGCTGTGAGTTTTAAATAGACATTCAAATGACAAAAATTGGGAATGCATATTTTAACTAATCAGTCCTTAGAAGCCCAAAGGCATATATAGCATGTAAGTATAAGAATGCAACCTTCTGTAGCAGCAATACCTATTTCCAAGATTTTATGCCCATAAGCATACAGAGTTACAAGTTAGAAAGGTAGAAACTTTCATTGCTCCTCTTTTGTTTAAAATATTTGGAGATAAGCTTAAAGAAATTTGTTGTAATTCTTCTTTTATTTTCTTTCGAGATACCATCTTGTAAAAGTGGCATTATGTTGTGTTCATGAGCACATCTTGGTTAAGAAATGCTGTTCTATTCCTATGCTCCCTCAGGCTGAGTGATCTCTTTCTCTCTCTCCTTAAATGTCCTGCATAATCCTTTGGATATATACCCAGTAATGGGATTGCTGGGTCAAATGGAATTTCTATTTGTAGGTCCTTGAGGAATCGCCACACTGTCTTTCACAATGGTTGAACTAATTTACATTCCCATCAACAGTGTAAGAGTGTTCCTATTTCTCCACATCCTCGACTGGACAGGGAAAATGTGGCACATATACACCATGGAATATTATGCAGCCATCAAAAGGATGAGTTCATGTCCTTTGTAGGAACATGGATGAACCTGGAAACCATCATTCTCAGCAAACTGACACAAGAACAGAAAATCATATACCACATGTTCTCACTCATAAATGGGTGTTGAACAACGAGAACACATGGACACAGGGAGGGGAGCATGACACACTGGGGTCTGTCAGGGGGAAAAAGGGGAGGGACAGTGGGGGGTGGGGAGTTGGGGAGAGATAGCATGGGGAGAAATGCCAGATATAGGTGATGGGGAGGAAGGCAGCAAATCACACTGCCATGTGTGTACCTATGCAACAATCTTGCATGTTCTTCATCTGTACTCCAAAACCTAAAATGCAATAAAAAAAAAATATATATATATATAATGTCCTGCATAAGTAGGGCTTTCTGACAACTGCAACTAGCTGAAGCAAATTCACAACTGCTCTTGATTGCACGGCAACATTGTTTGTGTTCCTTTCATGACTACACTAGTTCTTCCATGTTCTTTCTTTGCACTATGAGGGAGAGTAAGTCCTTTAGGATACACTTCACATGTAATGATTTGAAAAGTGGCCAAATGTTCTCTAAGAGTCTCATTCCATTGACAAAGATAGTAGGTTTTACATTAGAAAACATCCCACAGTTATAAAAAACGTCAATTGTATACTCTTTGCTAGAGAACACACACATGAAATAATTCAGACAAGCATATTCTTTAATGATAGGATTATCTGGTTAAAAGTTTTAATATGTACTTGGTCTTTCTTTCATTTATTTCCTTTCTCACTCAAACCAACCTACTCATGTGTATTCTTTCAATTCAGTTTAATCCCATTTCAATCTCCTTTTTATTGAAAAAAAATGATATAAAGTTTCTTTTTCTTACAAAGAAATTTTGATATTCCTTTACCTCATCTGCAAGTCTAATATGAGATGTTTGAATAAAATCGTTAGTGAAACCACTGGGAAAAGAAAAGAAATATCTTCAAATCAACATATAATTTATAGGAGAATGCAAAATCATGTGTCAGTCTTCCAGATGAGTTAACCAAAAATCTCTGTCTGACAAATTTATTCTTTTTTTCTTTTATTAAGCAATGTCATACATGCTATTTTAAACATTGTCAGCCCTCGGGGAAAAAATTGTGAACAAGGTGGAGGTTGCCACTGGGGCTCCATAAATGTGAATTCCATCTTCTTTCTAATTCCTGCTGCCACTGCACTTTTCTTGTTTCTCTTTGGTCTTCTCTCCTCTCCATGGTAAGACGTCTTTTGACTTGACTGAAGTTCTCTGTGTAGCACTGGTTTTGCTTGGCAGCAGTTGTCTTGAGTCCTACTCCTAGGTTTTCTTTACTATTACAATGAGACCATTCAGGAGACTGTGTTAATGAGTAAGGCCCTATCCCATCCACCATTCCCAACTATCTGTGCCCTGCTTCTCACTCTTCTCTCTCTCATCAGATTCTAATAGGCTAAAAATACTATTGCAATCCTTGTTATTGTTGCTTTTTATATATTTCTTCTCATATAGAATATAAACTCTAAGATGGAATATCAGAAGCAACCTTTCTTAAGAGTATGAGGAAGGGCTTTGAACATAGGCCTAGGTTTAAATGTTGGGTTAATTACTTTTCAGAAGTATAAAAATTTACTCTTTTAGTGTATAGCTTCTCATCTATAAAATGGTTGATGTACATAGTGTCTAACATTGGTTTTTTTTTTTTTTTTTTTTTGGTTACAGTAGGTATTTGTTAAGTGTCTGTTTAATTTAACAGTAATTTTTCTCAGTGCAATTCCCTGGTGATCCTCAATTCTCTATGAACCAAATATGGTAAATTAGATTCTTGTTCAATATTTCAGCCTATTTATATGATAACTACAGAAATAACAGCTTGAACAAACCTAGGTCCAAACTGTTAAACACCTGATAATCACCCTGAGAAACATTTTGCAGTTGTGTAATGAAATAATAATCAAAATCTTGTTGTGAATTTATGTGAAAACATTTCTTCAAAGATTATACAGTTATGCAGGTAAGTGGCAGAAGCAGAATTCAAATCTCCTTGATGTCTAATTTTTATCTACTGAAATATAAAATCTAGTCCCATTGTTTTACTATATTTATCTAATACAATTTTTTGAAAAGTTAAATAAAATTATTTGCTGAGCTGTTCAATAAAACACTGAAAATAATTTTATCCTTTTAATTAAAAAAGAGGTATAAAATATGCAGTCAGAAATACATGCTCATGGACAGATCATAATAAAACTCAGATTTTCCCCATTAAATTACAAGCTGCTTCTTTCTATCTTTGATTTAGGAAGGAATTCTGGCAAAACTGGCCAAGCTGTTCTAACAGACTTGACACCATTTTGAAAACAAAGTACAGCACACCAGAGGCATTAGGGAGCAAGACTTCCCAAAGATCATGTGTACTTTGACCATCTGTGCATTTTAAATTTTTGAGAACATTAAATCTCACAAAATTAAATATTTTGCACAGACTTTTACATGCTTACATGCCTTTCTTAATGTTGAATAAGATTTTATGAAACTTTTATATTTAGAATGTTTTAGTAAATTCTATTTCAGAATAAAGGATCTTATTTCACAAATGTTATTTTCTATCAGTTAATTGGTTTTCCTGAAAAACTACATAGAAAGTAAAATATATGCTAAACTCTAATTTAGGAAATCTAAGTTTCAATATATTTTAGATGTCAATAAAATAGTAATGCTCAAAAGAATTTGCAATTAGAAATTAAATGATAAAAAGGTATTTTGACTTCATCAATGGTAATATAATATTCCAAAAGAATAGCAACAATTATGTAGAATTGAAAGTAATTTAATAGCCTTAAATTTGCTCATTTTAAATATTTTATTCCACAAGGTATTATGGCAATTAATATTTAGAACCTAATAATAATAAACACTAATTGTTTTTAGTCACTGGTTTAAATTAATTGTGCCTTTTAATCTTTATAACAGCCTTTTAGGTTCTATATTCAGCTTTTTTGTTTAACAAAAGACATTTTTAAATAGTTGTACTCGCATTGGTATTTGGAATGATTAGCTAATTTATCCATGGCTATCTTGTGAAATCACACCTCAAATCTGAATTCAAATACTTGAATTCAACATTCATTGATATTGTTTGTATTGTTGTCCTCACCCAAATCTCATGTTGAACTATAATCCCCAGTGTTGGAGGAGGGACCTGGCTGGAGGTGATTAGCTCATGGGGGTAGATTTTCCCCTTACTGTTCTCAGGACAGTGAGTGAGTTCTCACAAGATCTGATTGTTTTAAATTGTATAACACCTCCCTCTTCCCTCTCTGCCTCCTGTTCCAGCCATGTAAGATGTACCTACTTCCCCTTTCACCATGATTGACAGTTTCCTGAGGCCTCCCCAGCCATTCTTCCTGCACAGCCTGTAGAATTGTGAGCCAATTAAAGTTTTTTTCTTTATAAATTACCCGTCTTTGGGTGTTTCTTTATAGCAGTGCGAGAAATGACTAATACACTCACGGTCTTCACCACTCTGCTCTACTGATTCAATGTAATTCTCTGAGTTTCCTTCATCCTTTTTCCTAGAAAATTGTTGAGTCTTCTTCTGTTTGGAAATAAAAATAAAATTCTAAGTTGTATAAGAAAGATTAAACTAGTAAGCACATGTGAAAGGAGGCAAAATAGAAATAAATTTAATGTATAGTTAAATTAAACCAAAATAAGCCTATTTTGTACAGAATTGTGACAGGGGAAGTTTATGAGAATTAAAAAACATATATGTTTATTAATCTCCAGTCTGTTTATATGTCTATTTAAAATGTGTATTTCAATTATTTTTAGCCCAAATTTTTATGAACTTGCATTAAAAATTTGTAGGGAATAGCTAAGCTTTATATGCACTTGTACATTTACTTAACCATATTTATCTCCTAGGTACTTTTTTATTGCACACATATTCAACAATTAAGAGATTCTGTTACAAAATTATAGTCCTCTCCAATAAGCTGGTGGTACTCTTTATTCTGAAATAGATAAAGAAATGCTATCTGTCTTGCATTAAGGGGTCCTCCAAGTTTTAAATCAGTAAGCATTTTTCATTTCCAGGAACATCAAAACAAAACAAAGACAGAAACAAAATATTTAAGAACCTATATATTTAGCAGGATTTGCCCCAGATCCACTTCTATGATATGCAGATAGTAAAAATGTGGTTCAGATTTTGAAAACATTATTAATACGTAAAATCTCTGGAATGATATAAAACTATAACTCATTCATGAATACATATGTATTAACCATCTTCATCCTCCTTATACTAGGCATGTGCTAGGTTTGAGACTTTAATAATGAAAAAGTAGACAATTTCCATGCCATAGGCTTACCTATATTTTATACAATGTTGATTTTAAGGGCAACACATTTCAGGCAATAAATTTGCTCCTTTTTTGAATTAATAACTTCTTATAGAGTCAATGGGATACAAGCTGAACTTTGTAGTAGAGACAGGATTTGAAAATTTAGAAGAATTATAAAGTAACTCGGCCACAAGCAAAGTTGTGGAAAGAGAAAAGCCAAGACCCTATAGAGAGAGGGATCGGTAAAAAAAGAGTCTCAATTCATTTTCTAATATGTAAAGGAAGATTATTCAATGTACCTCACTGTGGCATTGAGATTACTAAGTTAATTTAAGCAATGAAAGTTGTTGAGATAACACTTTGAAATGGTAGATATTCAACATAAGATGGTCTTCTTTCTCCCATTGTAATGCATATTGTGAAGAACAGATTGTAAAGGCCACTGGAAGACTGGTTGAGAAATGTGTACTTACTCCAGAGAAAATCATGATACTGTGTACACTCCTGACTTGTTGTAATTTACAATTAATCTGACAGTGGCATGCCAGGTATGTTGAAGCAAAAAGTTTGATTTTCTAAATAAAGATCCTGAATTATGGTAAGATATACAGAAAGATGTTGTTAATATAACTTTTAAACCCGTGTTACTAAAGAATTCAGATAGCATGAATTAGCAGTGTAAAATATAATCTATCGTTTTTAGCTAAAGGTTTATATTAATAATATTATATAATCTGTTTTTAACATGTTGAAAATTTTTATAATCCAAATATATATATATATTTTAACTAAATGTTTAAGATTATGTTTATATTCTATGTGATATTTATTGTAGGACCTCATATCAGGGGAATGCAGTGTATGCATGATAAACAAGACCAGGCCATTATTTTTTTTTTCCTATGGAGCTTAAGGAAATCAAGAAGGACTCTTTTGAACTACAAAATGTAAAAAATAATTATAGTAGTGGAGAAAATAATTTACTAAGAAGTAGAAGAGAAAAAACATTATATCAAGAAAAGCAGCAGCAACCGTTGCCATTAGCCATTAGCTACTACTAACTTTCACTAGTAGCTATGATTTGCAGTTATGCACCAACCTTAAATTGTCTGGTTCCTCTGCGTGTTTGGTTGCAAGACTGTGTACAGGTGCTACGACTACAGTCTATAACAAAACAAAACAAAACAAAACAAAAACACAACAGAAACATAGAGGCAGTATTTTAAAAAATATACTGATTTTTGTATTTATTACCTATGGGAACTTTGGGAACCCCTTATATTCTTTCAAAATAATTTTCTGGCCGGGTGCGGTAGCTTACTCCTGTAATCCCAGCATTTTGGGAGTCCGAGGCGGGTGGATCACGAGGTCAAGAGATTGAGAGCATCCTGGCCAACATGGTGAAACCCCATCTCTACTAAAAATACAAAAATTAGCTGGGCATGGTGGCGCGCTCCTGTAGTCCCAGGTACTCGGGAGGCTGACACAGGAAAATCACCTGATCCCGGGAGGCAGAGGTTGCAGTGAGCCGAGATCGCCCAACTGCACTCCAGCCTGGGCGACAAGAGCAAAACCCTGTCTCATAAATAAATAAATAAATAAATAAATAAATAAATAAATAAATAAATAAATAAATAATTTTCTGATTTTGAATTTGAGTGAGACACTGCACAGTATTATTTCCAAATGTTAAATGAAACACTAGAATAACAAAGTTTTCAACGTTCATTATTTGTTAAAATAGTATTCTATTATTATTTTTGAGTAAATTTACTTAAAGAAAACTGATATCTTTAAAAACCAAATAACTACTTAATGCCTGATGTTTAACCTGAACACTTAATTATGTACATGTCAGGAACTGTGAACCTAATCAGCTCCCTGTTTGAAAAATTTTAGAGTTCAAATTTCTCCCTCAATAAAGCACCTCGAGGGGAAATAACACATTTTATGCCACATTAAAAATTCTAGAAATATTATATACCTTATGTTAAATGAACATAAATACATATAAATGCATACTGAAAAATGTTCCTAAAAGATAATTGCAAATATTTATATTAAAATTACATTAAGAGGGAAATGTGCATGCCTGTAATATTTTAGCCAATATTCATGATATATACACAAAAGTTAAAATAATCATGTAAAAACAATATTACTTGTATCTCATTTGGTCAATAACAGTGCAAATATTGTTTCTGGCCAGTTTATGCGTGGAATTGATTCATTAACTGTTTCATAGGCTTATGAGGAGAACTAACTTATGAAAATCCTAAAAAAGAATTCTGAAATCTGTTGTGAGGTTATTTCCAACACAAACAACTCTCAGCACACAGTAAACCTAATCAGAAAAGAAATCCTTTCTGTGGTTTCATAATCTATACTGAAAAGCTCTGGCTCACTTTCTTGGCTATATAATCCTCTTTCTCCTGAATACAAAGGATATACTCTTCACAGAAGTATGAGGATTAAAAACAAAAAGGCATTAATGGTATCTTCTATATGCTTCCTTGTTTCAAAAGACTTCAATACGAGATATTTTTGTTATTACTTAGAATCTTTCCAAAAGGCATAAGGTAACCGAATCTTAGAGATAAGAAAACTAATTTAAAGGGATTAAAACTTTACCAATATGAGGTCAAATATTTACATGAAAAGTGAAAAATCAAATGTTCATTTGGATGTTTTGCGGGTCATCAGTAACATGTAGTGGACAAGCAAGTCCTCAATAATGTTACTGAGAAAAAAGCTTTTCTTGATGAATGATTTTAAATAGTTCATAATAGTATATGATGAACTATTTTAAATTATATACTCTAGATCAACAACAGATTACATAAAACATTGAAAATGTCAGGACCCTAAGAGATCATCAACTTCTTAGAACGAAAAAAAAAAAAACCACCAAGGAAATTCAGTGTCTGTTCTGTATCTAATGGGTTGTGATTTTAATAACCCCATAACTGCTGAGTTATTAATATTCATATGGTGTAGTGAAAATTTTATTCCTCATAGATTCTTTCAAACTTGATAAAAGTTTTGAGTATGACAATTTTTTCAGAAATTTTATTAATTCAGTTTTTACATTCTCTCAAACAGAAACAGATAACTGCTTTTAATAAAGTCATTTTATGTCAGCTTTTCCCCAAATTTAGCTGTTTAATTAAGATTCTGAAACAAATTTCTCAAGAACCTCTGATCTGTTTTAACAGGTGAGCATAGAATCATAGAATTTTAGGACTAGAAGAGAAAATAATGATTATCTGATTCTACAACTCTTCTGTTATCTGTATTTAACTGCAGATTGGTTTTTCAAACTACACTTGAGTATATCTCTGAGTAAGCAAATTCCTTATTTATGCAGTTGTGTTAGATATCTATTTTTTATGTTGAGTTGGAATTTATTTCCATATCTTGAGTTTACTGTTTCTGTTTCTTACCCCTGTTGATAAAGAAAACCAGTGTAATCATTTTGTTTGCCATCCTTCAATATTTGAATATTGCTATATTGTTTTTTTCCTCAAATCTTATTTTTGCTATAAATGCATTAACATAGTAAAAATTTAAATTGCATAACCACCTTTGTTTTTGGTTAAATGTACCTGATTTTGTTATATCCTATTCAAAGATGAACTGCCAAAACTTAATTCTTAAATAGCTTTATAGCATTTTAAGAAGATGGAATTCTCCCACTCTGTAATATAACTGCTAATTTAGATAAGAGTAGCTTATTTAGTGGTTATATTTCACATATAGTAAAAAACTTATGATTAATTAAAGTTCGATGCATTCTTTCTAAATAGCTGATGTAATTATACAACTGGCTTTTCTCCCTCTCCAAGTAGTGAAAATTTGATTCTCTTTGTGAAGTATAATTTGCTATATTTTTGAACATGGTTTCTGATTAATAATAATTCATACTGATAGCAGTGTATTTTCTTCCCTTATTAAGTAATGAAATTAAAAATGTATAAGTGTGCTTTGTATGTTTTTAATGGTAAAATGTTGAATATGGCAGGGTCAAGGATAAGTTTATTAAAAATTACCCTCTCAATGGGAAGGATGAAGACTATAAACTACTGTTTGTCGCATCCGGAAGGGTAGAGTTTTCTCTTTTTTTTTTTTTTCTTTCTAAAGTTAATGCCTTAAGTTTTTAATCCACCAGGACTTGGATCTTCCTTATGCTTCATTGTTTCATCCCAAGAATAGCCTAATCATTTGTTATAGTCATTGCTCCTTTCTTTCTCACACACCACACTTTTCAATATGTGGTTTTGATTCTCTTTGGTTATATTACCACGGCTTTAAGGGGCTTAAAAACCAAAATACTGCAACACATTTATAATGATTATTTTTCACTTTTTTCTCTCTTATCTGTCATTCCACATGTTTTACAATTGTAAATATTATTAATATAGTATTCTTTATCATTATATTTCCTTTTCTTCATTCTATTTTTTTCAGCACCTTATACTTTCCGGTAAAAGAGAGTTCAGATGGATGTGTCTCATGCCTCCTCACATTCTTTTGAGTAGAGAGAACACATTAATTATGTTAACCCATAACTTCTTATTTCTGTTTTAAAGTCAGGAATTGCAAACTGCTTTAGGCCCAAACTGACCCTCATATCTTTTGGGTAGAGTAGTAAAATGAAATAACTAGGTAACTTTTTGTAATTCCCTTGATAACTTTCTGATTTTAATAAATGCCTCAGAAACCAACCTAGGTTTAAGTTGTCTTGCTTCTGAAAAGATACTGTTTATGTACATTAATTTACAGTATATGTTTCTTGGCCATATGAATGTCTTCCTGTAGGAAGTGTTTGTTCATATCCTTTGCCCACTTTTTAATGGTTAATTGTTTTTACTTGTAAATTTGTTTAAGTTCCTTGTAGATTCTGGATATTAGATCTTTTTCAGATGGATAGACTGCAACAATTTTCCCCTACTCTGTAGATTGCCTATTTGCACTGATGATAATTTTGCTGTGCAGAAGCTCTTTAGTTTAATTAGATTCTATTTGTCAATTTTTACCATTAGTATCATTGCTTCTAGAGTTTTTACAGCTTTGTGTTTTGCAATAAGTCTGTAATTTATCTTGAGTTAATTTTTGTATAAGATGTAAGGAAGGGATCCAGTTTTGTTTTTCTGCATATGGCTAGCCACTGCTCCCAGCATCATTTATTAAATAGGAAATCTTTTCCCATTTCTTGGTTTTGTCAGGTTTGTCAATAATCAGATGGTTGTAGATGTGCAGCCTTATTTCTGAGTTATCTACTCTGTTCTGTTCAATGGATCTCTATTTTATTCTATGAATCTATTCTGTTTTGGTACTAGTACCATGCTGTTTTGGTTACTGTAGCCTTGTAGTGTAGTTTGAAGTCTGGTAGCATGATGCCTCCAGATTTGTTCTTAGAATACCATTCAGGACATAGGCGTGGGCAACAAAAGCATGAAAATAAAAGCTCAATATCACTGATCATTAGACAAATGCAAATCAAAACTGCAAAGAGATACCAGCTCATGCTAGTCAGAATAGCTATTCCTAAAAAGTCAAGAAAAAACAAATGCTGGTGAGGTAGTGTATAAATAGGAACACTTTTCCACTGTTGGTGGGAGTGTAAATTAGTTCAGCCATATGGAAAACAGTGTATTGATTCCTCAAATGTCTAGAACCAGAAATATGGTTTGAGCCAGCAATCTCATTACTGGGTATATAGCCAAGTGAATACAAATCATTCTGTCACAAAGACACATGCATGAGTATGTAAATTGCAGCACTGTTTCCAAGACCAAAGACATGGAATTAACACAAGGGTCCATCGATGATAGACTGGATAAAGAAAATGTGGTACATAACCACCATAGAATACTATGCAGCCATAAAAAGAACCATATTATTTCCATTGTAGGGATATGCATGGAGCTGGAAGCCATTATCCTCAGCAAACTAAGGTGGGAAAAGAAAACCAAACATCTCATGTTCTCACTTGCACGTGAGAGCTATACAATGGGCACACATGGACACAAGATGGGAAACAACACACATTAGGGCCTGTGTGGAAGTGCAGTAGAGAGAGGAAAAGCATTAGGAGTAATAGCTAATGGATATTGGGCTTAATACCTAGGTGATGTGTTGATAGGTGCAGCAAACCATCATTGCACACATTTACCTATGTAACAAACCCGTACCCTAGAATTTAAAGTAAAAATAAAAAAAAAATAGGCAGAATAAGTGAGAGCACCTGTAATAGGCAAAAGGGATATTCAACATAAGTATAGACCTAAAATTTAAAGGGAAGGTCACACACAACTAATGTACACAAATATCCCCTTTCTCTTAATTTTGTCAGCAGTTATTCTGGTTTGCCAACTAAAACTGATATAGTACTCACTTTATACTAGTGAGTGAAAACTAATGTTATTTAAGAGAGTGCTGCTAAAAATAATAGTAAAATCTCCATTCATATAAAATATCCTTTACTCTCAAATTTCACAATATGTTCAGACAAAAGCAAACCTGTTTTTTAAATATTAAATTTTACAATAGTCAACATTCTGTGTTTATATACTTCTTCCTTATTAAATGTCTATGAATCATCTAACTGAATATCATATTATAGCCTAACTATAATGCTTCTTATTCATATAAATTTTTTGTAGGAAAACATTTGCTAGAATTCTCTGTCTGAAAAATTATGGATGTCTATTGAGATAATTTATTTTTTAACAATGCTTTTGTTAAACCAAAGAAATGCCAACTTTATCTGTTAAAATGTAAATAACCAATCAAAACTAAAAGGAAAACATATATAGGGACCAAATATACATAGTTGTCTCATCAGCAGAACTGAAAAGGAAAAAAAAATGAAGAAAAAACTTTTATAATTAAAATTTTCTCCTACCTACAAAGGTCTGTGTACTGTGCACAATTAAATATGAAGATAAAATATTGAGGAATGGTAAGAAGAAAATGCATATCTATAAGGTTGTTTTTGTGCTCACTCTGATCCAGACTGAGCCTGCATGCAAGAAAGAAACAGAAATTCCATTCTGAATTGCCAAAGTCACTGTTTGGCAAACAATTTCAATTAAGGTAAAATGATTCAATTAATGCACCCAGCAAAGGACTAAGAACAAATATCAATATCAAACAAGGCTGCAGAAAGAAATCTTTGAAGTGGCTGTTTTGAACAGACTATTAACAACGTGAAATTCAGCTGAAATGTAACCAACCAGGTGCTAGTGCTTGAATACAGCAAATAAAACAGATTGCTTTGCTATTAGCAAGGTCACATAAATTTCTCCTCTCTGTCATTTAGAGCTACCAAGAGGCTCACAGAACACAATTCTTTTTTTTTTTTTTATATATACTTTCTAATTATTCTTATTTTCTGTCTTTCATTTAATACTATTTGGTGATGTTCAGGGTGAATAACGAGAAGTGAAAAATTTCCAATCTATGCTCCATATAACTTATACCCTTGACTTAACTGGAAAAAAGGGAAATAAAGCAATAATTAATATTCAATGATAAGTAGATGACAGGGGGATGGGTGCAGCAAACCACCATGGCACCTGTATACTTATGTAACAAAACTGCACGTTCAGTACATGTACTGCAGAACTTAAAGTATAATTAAAAAAAAAAACTGCTTCAGCAGGAATAAGAATTAAGACTGTTTTTCTTCTGTTGGTCAAATAACTTCTGTTAGATATCTGAAGTCTCTCCTATGGACTCACCTGTTTTGGAAGTGAATCTGAGAACAGAGGATTTTAGGGCAGTGAAATTATTCTGTATGATGAATTTGTCAAAACCCATAGAAAATGCAATACAATGCAGAGTGAACCCTAATTTATGTAAACTATGGATTGTAATAATTATTTATCAATATTGACTTATCAGTTGTAGCAAATGTAACTCACTAAGAAAAGATGTTAATAATAAGGAAAACTGAGGGAAGCAGTAAGAATGTATATGGAAATTTTGTACTTTTTGCAAATTTAAAACTGTTACCAAAACTCTATTAATTAAAAAAAAAAAAAGAAGACTTGCCAATTGCCATACAGCTTGATCCTCTCCATATAATCAGACTCAGTACATACTTTGGATTATGTGATTTCAATGACTTTTGTACAGCTTATTAGAACTTTTAGGACTTTATGAACCTATGTAATTCAAGCAAAAATACTCCATTTTTTGAGAAATATTGTGTCTTATTAGTTATTTTAGAGTTTCTTTTCTTTGCATAATTTTTTCACCATATCATTTCAAAGCATTGTTGCATTTTTTTATTTATAAGATATAAGCATAACCCCTGCTATAGACTGAATTGTGTCCCCTCACAATTCATATATTAAACTACTAACACCTAATATAATAGTACTTGGAGATGGGCCTTTGGGAATTATTAGGTTTAGATGAGGTTTTGAAGGTTGAATTCCCATGATAGGATTATTATCTTTATAAGAGCCCCCAGATGGCTGGCTCAATCTCTTCACAATATGAGAATATATCAAGAAAACAACCATCTGCAAGTCAGTTACAGGACTCTCACCTGAAACTGACCATGCTGGCAATATGTTCTTGAACTTCAGCCTCTAGAACTGTAAGAAAATGAATTTTCATTGTTTAAAGTACCCAGTCTATAGTATTTTGTTATAGTAACCCAAGATGACTAATGCAACCCTTTGCTGAGTTGAGAATACGTTGGGAAGTAGAGGAAAGAGTACTGAACTAGGATTTAGCATTTTGGGGCACATAGAGTAATTCTTGCAATAAACCAACAACGAAACATGACCAGTTATTGTGTCTTTTTAAATCTGAATATTACCCGGTTTAAAATGAGAAGGTTAGGTTGACTAAGCCATCTGTAGTTTTTCTCATTTAAGTTAAGGTTGCCAGATAAAACATAAGACACTAGTTAAATCTGAATTTCAGATAAAAAACTAAGGAGTTTTATTATAAGTATGTCCCATGCTTTATGTAGGACTTTATCTGTTACTGTCTTGTAATTCAAGCTTGAATCGTTATGTTTCTATTGGTTTGTTTTGTTTTCCAGCAACTCTAAATCAAGTATAATAATAGTAGATTAGTGATTCCCAAAATTTAGCATACAAAAATATTATCCAGAGGACTTGATACAATGATAATTTCTGGGTACCACTTTAAGAGTTTCTGATTCACTGAGTCTGGAAAAGGCCCACAAATCTGCATGTTTTTTCATTTCCCATGTAGTGCTGCTGATGAGAACCTGGATGAGGTTGGACCTATGAGCATTAATATTCCTTAAAATTTTTAAATGCTGTGACTCCATTATTCTTGTATTTTGCTACCTGTGGATAATATTTGGTTTTGTATAATTATTAAATCATCATTTAAAAAATTGCAACTTTTTATATCTAAATATTCTCAAAATATTTCACAATGAAACAAAATATTTTCAAATATATTTAAATTAATTACATGACTGTTGCTTTAAAAGAGTATAATTAATATTCTACCCATGCTCTAGCTAATAGTTTCTCCAAGTTAGGATACATATAATATTAAATATGCTTTCTAAATAAAGTCTGTGTTATCTGTAACCTTGACACAATCTTACTTTTTCTCCTTTTCTTTGAGTTCAAACTCTCTAATGAACTTTGGAGTTATATATCTTCTGCAGTTCAAATAAATCCTGATGAAGCAAATAGTGTTTGGTGATAAAATAGCCTTAAGCTATTTTGCCTTTTCAGTAGATTTGTATGTGGGAAATACTATGTCTCTATTGAAAAGTTTCTGCATTCTTTCCTATTTCTCATCAAATGTGTAAGTCACTTATCCTAACCCTTTACTTAACAGCTTTATCTAGGATCTCCTTCTTGTCATAGACATGCCTGTGAGAAAAGTACCTTACGTGCTATGGCTCCCTGTCAATTTCTAGCCTATGATCTTTTGTCCCTGTGGAAACATGTGAGGGGCATAAATCAGTTCCAACGTTCTTTATCCAAAAGAACACACTCATATGTTTATGCTTCTTTTCAAACTCATTTAATATGTTTATATTCAGAATTTCCCACTTTCAGCAGAGATCATAGATGTAGGACATAAGTAAATATTTAATTATTAGAACTCACAGTCTCAAATTTAATTGCAGTAACTGTGTTTATGGACTTATAATTCCCCCAACATAATTAAAGAGGAAAATAGATAAACATAATGATAAAACACAAAAATGTCAGAAATTATGAATTACTTTAATATTTCATTTAAAAATTTAGAGTAGTGAAGTTGATATTAAACTAATGTATAAAAATATTCCCCTAGATAATATATATAATAATTGTTCAAATATATTGATTTATGAGCATGTATCAAAATCATTTGTTTACAATGTCATATAATTTTCAACAAAACCCTGCGAGAAAGTACTAAGTTTGGCCTCATTATTTAGAATATTGAAGGGCAACTTAGAAAAATGAATTAAAATTTCTAGGCCGTATGTTTGGAAAGAGCCACATATAATCTCAGAATTTGCATCCTGCTTCCTTAACTTTGAAGGTATACAGCTAGTATTAGAATTCTGCAAAGAAATAGAATATAATAAACAGATAGATGGAGACACAGAAATACAGATGCACATATAATATATAGTGTATTATTTATGCAGAGAGATTTATTTATATATAAATATATTTATGAGTAATGCCAGCAAGATGCCGGGTTAAGAATTCCTAGGCTTCACTTCCATCCATAGAAAGTTGAACTAGTAACTATCTACAGTCAAGAACATCTTTGTGAAAACTCCACAACTTGAGAATAGGATTGAGATGGCTGCATGAACCACAGAACTGAACAAAATACCACAAGAGGGGTAAGAAAAATGATCTCACTGACTACATTGCCCTTTTCCCTCCTGCAGATTGGCATGGCACCACACAGAGAGAAATCTCTAGGGCTCATAGTTTCTGGATAGGGAAAAGATAATTAGCAGCAGACATCGAACTTCCTCAGCATTCTGAGATAGTTCTGACTATGCTCACTTCAGTCTTAACTCATGGGGATCACAGGGGGTAATGGCATAACTAAAGCACTGGGGTCAGGTAGAAGCAAAGCAAGAAGGCAGAGCTCACAGCGACTGGTGAACAGATCTTGGTAGTAACTCTGTGTACCTTCTAGTGGTGGTACCTGATCGGTTGTACTACACAATATCATAGTCCACCCACAAAGACAAGCTGGTCATTGGACAGCCAGCATTCAGGTGTAGCCTCAGACCCTACCTGAAAGCCAGAAGAGCACTGGGTCTTACCCAAGGTCCGCTGTAACTATGAGCTTGATACGGTCTACATTCTCTCAATGTCCTACAGGTTGTGAAGCTAGCCAGGCTTTTGTCCTTCCCTCAGAGTCACAAGTTCCCCTAGACTTCAGGTGTGTCCAGAGTCAGGGAATAAAAAACCTTAGAAGTCTATCTCATGTTCTATTCTACTGTGGCTGAGTTGGCCCTCAAACCTCAAACACAATTCTTCCCACTCTTCTTTCCCCTTGCCCCAGGCAGAAGAGTCTCACTCCATGGCCACTACCAGCACAGGCCCACAGGGAGTACTGCCAAGCTACTTCCAGTGTTCATTTAAGTTCCCAGAGCTCTTCGGTCAACTTGTGGCGAATACTGCAAGGCCCTGGACTTACTACTCTTCACATCACTGGGCTCCCCTCTGGTCCAGAGTGTGTCCAGAAATGCTGTCCAAAAGCCAAGGCCTAAAATTAGTGCTCTACCCCACAGTGGTCAAACTGGTACCTAAAGTACAAGACAAAGCCTCCTTTACTTCTTAGGTTGTCTGTTCATGCTGATGACAGTTTATTTTGCTGTGCAGAAGCTCTTTAGTTTAATTAGATCCCATTTGTCAATTTTGGCTTTTGAAACCATTGCTTTTGGTGCTTTAGTCATGAAATCTTTACCCATGCCTATGTCCTGAATGGTATTGCCTAGGTTTTCTTCTAGATTTTTTTAATGGTTTCAGGTCTTACATTTAAGTCTTTAATCCATATTGATTTAATTTTTGTCTAAGGTGTAAGGAAGAGATCGGCTTCAGTTTTCTGCATATGAGTAGCCAGTTTTCCAAACACCATTTATTAAATAGGGAACCCTTTCTTCATTGCTGATTTTTATCAGGTTTCTCAAAGATCAGATGGTTGTAAATGTGTGGTATTATTTTTGCGGCCTCTGTTTTGCTCCACTGGTCTATATATCTGTTTTGGTACTAGTGCCATGCTGTTTTGTTACTGTAGCCTTGTAGTATAGTTTGAAGTCAGGTAGTGTTATGCCTGTAGCTTTGTTCCTTTTGCATATGATTGTCTTGGCTATGCAGGATTTGTTTTGGTTTCATATGAAATTTTAAGTAGTTTTTTCTAATTCTGTGAAGAAAGTTAATGGTAGCTTGATGGGGATAGCATTAAATCTATAAACTACTGTGGGCAGTATGGCCATTTTCACAATATTGATGTTTTCATCCATGAGCATGGAATGATTTTTTTTATTTGTTCGTTTCCTTTCTTATTTCCTTGAGCAGTGGTTTGTAGTTCTCCCTGAAGAGTTGTTACTCATCCCTTGTAAATTGTATTGCTAGGTATTTTATTCTCTTTGTAGCAATTGTGAATGGGAGTTCACTCATGATTTGGCTCTCTGTCTCTTATTGGTGTATAGGAATGATTGTGAATTTTTCACATTGATTTTGTATCCTGAGACTTTGCTGAATGTGTTTATCAGCTTATGGAGATTTTGGGTTGAGACAACTGGGTTTTCTAAATATGCAATTATGTCTTCTGCAAAGAGACAATTTGACTTTCTCTCTTCCTATTTGAGTACGTTTTATTTCTTTCTCTTGCCTGATTGCCCTGGCCAGAACTTCCAAAACTATGTTGAATAGGAATGGTGAGACAGGGCATCCTTGTCTTGTGCCAGTTCTCAAAGGGAATGCTTCCAGCTTTTGCGCATTACTATGATATTGTTGGTCAGTTTTTCATAAGTAGCTCTTATTATTTTGAGATATTTTCCATCAATACTAAGTTTACTGAGAGTTTTTAGCATGAAGAGGGGTTGAATTTTATCAAATGCTTTTTCTGCATCTATTGAGATAAAAAATAAAAGAGAAGAATCTAATAGATACAATAAAAAATGATAGAGTTGATCCCATAGAAATACAAACTACCATCAGAGACTACTATAAACTTCTCCATGTACATAAACTAGAAAATTTAGAAGAAATGGATAAATTCCTGGACACATATACCCTCCCAAGACGAAATCAGAAAGAAGTTGAATCCCTGAATAGACCAATAACAAATTTTGTAATTGAGGCAGTAAGTAATAGCCTACCAACCAAAAAATAACCCCAGGACCCGATGGATTCACAGCCGAATTCTACCAGAGGTACAAAGAGGAGCTGGCACCATTCCTTCTGAAACTATTCCAAACAATAGAAAAAGAGAGACTCCTCTCTAACTCATTTTATGAGGCCAGGTTCATCTTGATACCAAAACCTGGCAGAGACACAGCAAAAGAAGAAAATTTTAGGCCAATACTCATGATGAACATTGATGCGAAAATCCTCAATAAAGTACTGGCAAACTGAATCCAGCAGCACATCGAAAAGCTTATCCACCGCGATCACATCAGCTGCAGCCTTCAGACGCAAGGCTGGTTCAACATACGCAAAACAATAAATGTAAACAGAACTAATGAAACACATGGACAGAATCAATGACAAGTACTACTTAGTTTTAAAGGTCATTTGTGTTCTCACCAAATGTAAGTTTAAAAGGTTAGATTCCATGAAGCTTTAAACAGAAAATCAAAGCTTTGTTTGTATTAGCTTTATTCAATGTTGCTTCCATTCTTCCATCTTACTAGAAAACGCTTTGTGAAATTTCTTCTTAGTTTTCTTTCAAAAAAGCAAAAACAAAAATGACCAAGGCAAAGTACCAGAGAAGTGGTTAGAAATTATTCACACTTCAAAGAAAAAAAAATTTATCTATGTATAACTTTAATCCATTAAAGAAAGTTATTGTGATCAATATTCCTGCAAAAACCTGTAGCCTAAAATAAATAATTAAGAGTTACTAACTTCAGGTTATTGTTTTTAGTCTAAAATGCTATGATATTCAAGATTTTTTCATTTAAAAATATTTTCAAATTAATAGTACTCATTTTTATTTTTTCTTATAAAATATTATTTGCTGCACCTACCAATACACAACCTTATTGGCTTCAAAGTGTTTTTCCTTTTGCTTTGAATTTAAAATTGTCCTGTAATTAAGGCAGTCTTAATTTCTGTGATATATTCATGTGGTTTCAGAAGGCCAAAAGTATGTTAGTTGTGATGATGACAAAACCAATTTCATCTTAACTGTCAGAAATAACATCTATGTTCATTGCTTTATTCCAAGAAAGAATGGAGAGAGATTCCCTAAAGTAAGAAACTTGAAATACTGTTGGGAACTCAAATGATTCAGAATAAGAGCCACGTAGGAGACTAGCAAGAACCCTTTGTAATAATTGCATAGGATACCTCTTTTTTCACTTTGCCTGTTTGCAAAAAAATGTGATGAAAAATGGTCTCAAAGGACGAAGTATGATTTTAGGTCTCCAGCAAAGCAGAAACAGCAGAAAATAATAATACGTTATGCACCCAAGTGAATTTAAGAAGATCAAAGAGAGTGGTTAGTTGTCTTGTCCTTTGCTGCACACAGCAAAAAATAAAACTTTCAGTAAAGCACTGCCTGGACAACTCTGCAATGATGTAAGACGTCTCAGGACTAGAAAACAGCAATCTTAGATGTTATCTTCAGTGAGTCTATTTGAGAGTAAACGCCATTCACCTTTTTCGATGTGAGACAGATGATCATTTTAGTTTCTTTGTACGTTTAGGAATTACAGCTATTAAGAAAGATTAGCCTGTAAATACACTGTCCTAAAATGTGGTACTAATATTAATTAGGAATCAGTATTGTGTAAAGTCAGAAAATGGGGTAAATAAATTTAGTTCAACAGCCATCCTCTTTCTCTTTAAACACAATGTAAAACAAGGTGACTTACATATAAAGAGGGAAAATTTGACTTTTTCAAATTCGTAAGTCTGGGAAATAGTGGCTAGGTTAGAAATATAAGCTTCTACTGTTGTTCTTTTTTATTTGTGCTACTTTATTTGCTAAAGATTACTTTAAAAGCAAACTGAAGGGTAATATCAGAGAGCACAGTTCAACCAAATTGTATTTTATTCAATGATCTGTTCATAAAATATGCCTAATTTTTATGATTATATTATAAAGTATTCGACAAAAATGAATTGAATGTGAAATGAATTTACCCATATTTCCGTAGATTTTTACACAGAACTTCAGAGGAATGTGAGGTGTTAAATAGGATTCAGGTAACAAAAGGCTGCTTTACTTACAGATATTCTCTTACGACGTTTTAACAGTGACCTCTCTATTTTCCTAAATTCCAAGTTTATCATATCCTTTTGGTCCTGAGGAAAGTGTCTATAGTTTTCTCAATCCATCAGGTTTACCTTAATCCTGAGATAGGCTTGCATCTGTTAGTTATATGACTTGCTACTCTTTTTTGCTTTTTAACAGTGAAAAGTAGTTTGAATTTTCAAAGCAGCCATGCAAACTAATTTGAAATGTGATCATTTTTATTTAAGGTGTATAACATCCAGGCACTTGTCACTTTTACAGCCATAGATAGAAAAGCAGGCGTGGCTGCTGCCAAAGTCAAAATTAAAGCAAAAGTGAAGTAAAATGTTTTATTGTATCTTTTCATTTTATAAAACCTACACATTATGTTTCTTCTTCTTTTACATGTCATTCACCTATTCTTTAAATGTCAAAGGAAATAAACATCTCTGAAATTATCAATGTCATTATTGTTTTATGCCTTTCCAAGATCAGTAAAAGAGGAATCTTGTGAACATTCTGGTTTAGAAGACAACAATTTAAATTTGTAATATAACAAATATGTTAAAGGAATTAAAAAAAATTTGAAACATCTCAAAATATGGAAAGTTGCAGATACATAGGCAACATGAAATGAACAACAATCTAGTGACAAAATTGGGTCAGAATTCAAAGTGCCTTAAAATAAAAACTATCAAAGTCCATCGATGTTTTAAATAACACCAGATATTCAAAATTAAAATGGATTGGCTTTCTGCATGACTTCTTTGCTTACAAAATAAAATGGATGCCTGAACTACACAATTAAATGCTATCTGATTCACTGTAGGTCAGAAAACATTCACAAAACATCAAAAAACAAATGCATATGTTAGATTTCATACACCCCCCTCACATGTACATATAAAACAGATATTAACCCTTCCTTCTGAGTGTTGTTTTTATAGTATAAAAGGGCTCTACTGTTTCTCATCTCTGTTTACTGCTCCCCTAGTCAAGTGTATGGGACGAAACTTTTTTTTTTTTTTTTTGATGTCACCAAGATTTAGTCTTTAGTATTCACATTTCTCCATATGGATTTTCTGGATGATGGTAATATTCAATAAGTTTCCAGGATGGGATGAGAAACCTGGAAAACTGAAGAAGTAACACTAGAACCATGTATGATTTCAGGTAGAGAGACTGCCTTAGTAGTAACAAAACTTAGGAAAGGCAGCAAGTAAGTCTAAATACGAAGGCATTTTGGGAGTGATGACCTGGAGTTGAAAAAGCATATTCATCTGCTAAGGATGTAATAGCAAATCACCACAGGCCAGGTGAGGTAGCTCATGCGTACAATCCCAGCACTCTGGGAGGCTGTGGTTTGTTGATAGCTTGAGCTCTGGAGTTCAAAACTAGCCTGGCGAAAATCTGAGTGTCAAAAAAAAAAAAAAAAAAAAAAGCCAGGTGTGTTGGAGCATGCCTTTGGTCTCAGCTACTCAGGAGACTGAGGAGTGAGAATCCCTTGAATCCTGGAGTTTGAGGCTGTCTCAGACAACAGAGTGAGACTCTGTCTCAAAAACAAACAAACAAACAAACAAAAAGCCAACCACAGACTGCCTGGCTTAAACAACAGAAATTCATTTTCTCATAGTTCTAGATGCTATGTTTGAAGTATGTAAAAACTCTTAGCAAATTAGAAATCATGGTTTGCTTGCTTGGAGAGACACAAAACTAGGATGCCCTGTGTGAAAATGAGTTGTTTCTTTTTTTTTTTTTTTTTGAGACGGAGTTTCACTCTTGTTACCCAGGCTGGAGTGCAATGGCGCGATCTCGGCTCACCGCAACCTCCGCCTCCTGAGTTCAAGCAATTCTCCTGCCTCAGCCTCCCGGGTAGCTGGGACTACAGGCACGTGCCACCATGCCCAGCTAATTTTTTTTGTATTTTTAGTAGAGACGGGGTTTCACCATGTTGACCAGGATGGTCTCGATCTCTTGACCTCGTGATCCACCCGCCTTGGCCTCCCAAAGTGCTGGGATTACAGGCGTCAGCCACCGCGCCCGGCCTGAGTTGTTTTTTTTTTTTTAAAACAAACAAACAAACAAAAACTTTATTTCTTCTAAAAAAAAAACAAGAAGAAATATGCAGGTTTCTTACATAGATACACATATCCACAGTGGTTGCTGCACCTACTGACCTGTCCTCTAAGTTCCTTCCTCTCACCCCCACCCCACAACAGGCCCTGATGTGTGTTGTTCCCTCCCTGTGCCTATGTGTTCTCAATGTTCAACCCCCACTTATGTGTGAGAACATGCCGTGTTTGGTTTTCTGTTCTTGTGTTAGTTTGCTGACAATGATGGCTTCTAGCAACATCCACGTCCCTGCAAAGGACATGATCTCATTCTTTATATGGCTGCATAGTGTTATATAGTGTATATGTCCATCATTTTCTTTATTCAGTCTATCATTGGTGGGCATTGGGTTGGTTCCAACTCTTTGCTATTGTGAACGGTGCTGCAATAAACCATATGTGTGCATATGTCTTTATAGTAGAATGATTTAAAATCTTTTGGGTATATACCCAGTAAGGGGATTGCTGGATCAAATTGTATTTCTGGTTCTGGATCCATGAGGAATCACCATACTGCCCTCCACAATGATTGAACTAATTTACATTTCCACCAACAGTATAAAAGCATTCCTATTTTTCCATAGCCTTGCCAGCATCTATTGTTTCCTGACTTTTTAATAGCTGCCATTTTGTCTGGCGTGAGATGGTATCTTATATTCCAACTGTAAATAATAGAGTCGGTTATATAATAGGCATTTGATATACATTTGTTGATTAAATAAATGTGTTAATTTACCTTAACATATATGAAATACTTTAGAAATTTCTTTTGAAGTTTAAATGTTTGGAAATATATGGAAGGAAGAAATTAAAGTCTATTTCTTTGCAAATTATAACTAAAATTATCTTCCTATTTCATATCACAGTAAACAAATAGCTTAGCCTTTGTATCTCAGTTTCTTTTGTAAAATGAGGTATTGCACTAGATGATTTTTATGGCCATTTGTATCTGCAACATTTATAATGACAAATATAAAACACCCTTTTCTCAACATTTTATACCTTCACAATTTATAGGAGTTTATTTTACTTTTAGTTTTGGTTTCCTCTCTAGAACTCCTGAAGACATGGAATCCTCTGTATTCTACTAGATTCTCTTAGTCCTGCTAAAGAATGAACAATTCAGTAAGTACTTTCTTAAACACTAAAAAGAAAAAAGAAATTGTATGTGCAATGTAGAATCTCAATATCCTAGAAAGAAAAGAAAAGTTCTTAGCAGGAGACTAAATAGAACAGAAAAGTATTTTAAAAAAAGCGAATACAGTCCCAGGGTGATGAATCACAGTGATTCACACAAAGACATAGCACTGATCACATTAATCAGCTAGAAAAGGTTCAGAGAAAAGACTTCACAATGCTCATAATAAAAGTAGAAGTTCAGAAAAGGCTTTAAGAAAATACATGGATATTGGTTGAGTTCCCACAAGGCACAAGACAGCCAAATATGGAAGTATTTATGAAAGAAAGAGTTAAAAGTTAACACTGTCTGAAAGATTTCACTGAGTACTGACCCAGACTTCCCACCTTGAAAGTTTTATTAGAACACCAACAGTTAAGTAGTGGGCAAAGGCCAATGTATTAAGCTAAATCCCTTAGGAAAAAGAGACTACTGGGGCTGATAAAAGTTTTTACAACCATACCATATTTAGTTTCTAATTAGAGCTGTATAGAACTATTCCATAGGATATTGAAATATATGCCATGTTCTTGAAAGTTGAAGAGTAAAAATAATTTTCTAAATTAATAAATATCTTGCTCTATTCTCAGGCCCAACAATGCATTAAAACCCATGGAATTTAAAAATGGAGGAAAAAAAAAACCTCTGATTTTGCAACATTAAAAAAAAAGTAAAACATGATTGAAATATCTAAATTATATGTTCAGTTTATTTTAAAAATCCAGACTGGAAACCACTAGGGAATGTATAAAAACAAACCCATTTTAATATAGATGGATGAAGACAGGCATTCAGAGATGAGAAAAAATTTAGTAAAACTCAAGGGAACATCATTTCTGTCTGTACTTTAAAATGTGTGCAATAGGTCCCTTATCTAAATTTACAGAGTTTCTATTGTTTAAAGAGTTGAGAAAGAATTTTACTTAGCATCAAAATTGAATGTACTATAATTTCATAAGAAAGGAAGGAGAAAAAAAAAAAGACAGGGAGGTTTTATCAAAGATTCACGTAGGTCTCCTGTGAGGAGCAGAGAAAATGCTGCAGATCCCTTATTAAAGAAGATCTATACTTCAGAAAGAATGCCCACAGTGTAAAATTAAAAAAATGTTCTTATATTTTCCCATACTGGTCCTACAGACATATTTTAATCTTTTAGGATATGCTGATTTAACTCTTCAGTTTACTCAGTACATAAATAATGTTTTGTCACAAACATTAAGTAAAATTTCAGGTAGAGCAGTATGTTTTTGAATAAGAGCTACAGTTTATTTTACATTGGAACCTCGAGTTTAAAGTGTTAACTTCTGTAAACATCAAAAAATTGCAACTCTCTATAATATAATAGATAATATAAAGATAAATGCAAAATTTCATAGATTGTTCATTTCATACTGGGAATAGTATACAAAGTAAAATCAACTGAATCTCAGCACGTGACCCCAATTATAAACAGTTTGAACACCCTTTACATTTGAAAAAGAAAAGAATTATAGGCATCTATGTACATTGCACAATGGATGATGAATAGTAGAATTAACTCATAGAGCTATAATTAAGTTGTCTTCAGATAATATGGCAATGCAAATTATAAAAGGAATAATAAATCGGCCTATGGCTTTCACTCTGTATGAATAGTTAGCTGTGAAATGTCATGAAAATGCCAAAAATCTCTCAAAACACAATTCACTTTAATGAATTAATACATTATTATGCACTTTTTAGAAGGCATGAGATGTTCAGTATATCTAAACAAAGAAAGAATATGACACAGCCTAGTTTTTAAAAAAATTATCAAACAATGCTTTAATTAAATTTGTACTCAAGTTTTAAATTTATGCAATAGGATCATATGAGTTTATAGCTATATACTTTGTAAAGACAATTTTTTTTTATATATATACTTTTTATTGCATTTTAGGTTTGGGGGTACATGTGAAGAACATGCAAGATTGTTACATAGGTACACACATGGCAGTGTGATTTGCTGCCTTCCTCCCCATCACCTATATCTGGTATTTCTCCCCATGCTATCCCTCCCCAACTCCCCACCCCCTGCTGTCCCTCCCCTTTTTCCCCCCAAC
>PVKV010007405.1:0-48007 GCA_004027835.1 Alouatta palliata | reverse complement strand
CAATTTTTTAAAGTTGAAACGCATTCTGAATAGCAAAAGAACAAAAATAAGAAAAATAGAGAGTTTAAAATCTTGTACTTTTTAACCTGTACCACAATTCCTTAAAAAGTGAATTTGTACACTAAAGTAATACATACTCCTTTTTTGTTACTGTTCATTAAATAATTTTCAGGTTTTCATCAGTTATGTATCACTAATGTTTGCATAATTTTGCAAATAATTATATGATAACCAAGGCAGAATTTTCTACTGGACAACATTTAGTTTTACAATGTGATCAAACATAACTTGCCTAATTCATTTTGCTTAAGAAATTCTTAGTTGAACTGTGGTGTTCCAAGGTAATATAAAAATGTTATAAACCAAAGATAAAAGTAAATAATGTTAATCTTATATATTTTTGTATCTTACATCTATAATTGTCCCTCTCCCAATTTTGATTATTTTACCAGTTTGTTGAAGAAAGCAAGCTATTCATTCTGCTGTATTGTAATTTTACTAAGTATTCCTTCACACTATTATTCAACACATTGCTCTGTCACCTGTAATTTCATTAAATATTGAGGTTAACTCTAATGTGGTGATCTCATTCTGTCCCCTGACCCTCAAGATTGCTTCATAGATGGTGTAGGTTTCCATCAGGTAGCACATAAATTGTGATCATTATATTTTATATTCTGTAATAAAATAAAGAACTTAACTACCCAGATTTATTATTTTATTATGGGATGCAAAACATTGAATTTCTAATTCTAGCATTACTTTAAAAAAAATAAAACAAATCTGGAACACTGTTGAGAGCGGTGTCCCCTTAAGAATTATTTGGCTATTCTGAGGCAGAGTTTCTACATGGAAAGCAAAGTAAAAGGTTGATTATTTCTCTTCACTTGCCAGTATAAACATGTGTTGCTTAATGATGGGGCTATGTTCTGAGAAGTGCATCATTAGGCAATTTTGTTGTGTGAACCTCCTTGACTGTACTTAACAAACCTAGCTGCCATAGCACACTACACACCTGGTCTATATGGAATATCCTATTGCTTCTAGGCTACAAATCTGTACAGGATGTTATGGTGCTGAATATTGTGGGCAGCTGTAACTCAATGGTAAGTATTTGTAAGCCAAAACATACCTAAACATAAAAGGTTACCGTAACAATATGGTATAAAAGATTAAAAATGGTACACCTGTGTGAGGCACCTATCATGACTGAAACTTACAGGACTAGAAGTTGTGCTGGGTGAGTCCATGAGTAAATTTAAAGGTCTAGAACATTACTGTGTACTACTGTAGACTTCATAAACATTGTACATTTTGGTTACACTAAATTTATTTTAAAATTTTATATTCTCAATAACAATTTAACCTTAGCTGACTGTAGCATTTCACTTTACAAACATTTTCATTTTTAAACTTTTTGACTCTTATAATAATACTTAGCTTAAAACAAAAACACATCATACAGCTCTACAGAAATACTTCTTTAATATTCCTCTTCTATAAGGTTTATGTAATGTTTATTTTTTTCAACGTTATAAACATTTAGTTAAAAACTAAGACATAAACACACATAGTAGCCTAAGCCTGAACAGGGTCAGAATAATGAATGTCATTGTCTTCCATTTCCACGTCTTGTTCCGCTGGAAGGTTGTCAGGGGCAGTTAACATGCATGGAGCTGTCATTTCATATAACAATGCCTTCTTCTAAAACACCTCTTGAAGAACTTGCCTGAGGCTATTTTAAAGTTAACTTTTTAAAAAACATGTAGCATGACTATGCCAAAATAACAAAAAGAAGCATGATTTAATAAATACATAAACCAGTAGCATGCCTGTTTATTATTATCAAGTTTTATGTATCATACATAACTGTATGTGCTATATGTTAATACAAGTGGCGGTCAGTTTGTTTACACTAGTATCACCACAAACACGTGAGTAAGCATTGCACTACCACTTTACAAAGGCTCCGACATCACTGGGTGCTAGAAATTTTTTAGTTCCCTTATAATTTTATGGGACGACTGTGATTTGTCTTTGGCCAAAATGTTGTCACGCGGCACATGATTGTATTCAGAATATAGACTCACTCACCTTGCACGCATTTTTGACTGACGTAATCTTCTGGATTCAAATATATTTAATGCTTCAATACTTTACAATGATTATGCTTATGGATGCTCCTATGTTGCCCTATGTTTGGGCAACAGGAGCAAATGCGAGATAGCTTTTAAGTGTTTTTTACATGACCTCTAATCTTTGACAATTTTTTTTATTTCTGGTAGGATAAAATATTTGTATTATTTCTTATCAGAGAAATGAAATCAGCTATTTCTCCAAGAAATCACCATCCCTACTAGTGGGAAAATCAGGACACATTAATCTCACTGCTATTAAATTCTTCGTAATTTCTATTCTCTTTCAGGACATAAACCTAAAAAATACACATAGACATATATTTTAGTGACAAAATAGATACATTCATTCTGCTATTTCTAGAGCATATCTAAGGTTCTAGATTTTTACTTATTTAATTTTATATTTATGTGTCATTGATACCTGAAACCCTGATTCATAACCATGTTGTCTTACTTAATGGTTTGTTTTAACCTACATCCTAGTTTCAGGAAACAATGTCAGTATGACTAACAACATGATTATTAGAAAAAAGAGGGTTTTTTTTTTTAAGTTCTTCCTCTTTTTAAGACATATTCTGACTTCTAGCCTTAATTGCATTCTGACTTCTAGCCTTAATAACTTCTTTCATTAAAAATAAAACACATCATTTTGGGCATTCATTTTCAATTTCATCTGCCAAATGGAATGTTATCATGTACAAGAGTGATAAAGTGATCTCACCAAACACAAATTCAATTATCCTCTCTCTTCCACTCTAAAATTTTAAACCTATAATAGCACATAGTAAATATTTCAAAGGTATTCAACTTTTACAACATTTCTACAGTGCACAAGAAAATTTCATTTGCAGGCCACTAAAATCCAACTATTGGATATTTTATTTAATACTACATTCATTAAGTTTACATTTATCATGTTATTGATCAACGTTCTCTTTTTGTGTTAACAAATTCACAATAAAGAACTCATACTTCATTGATATTACCTATTTTGTTCACTGAATCTCTATTAAAATATATTTGTTTTTCAGATATGTCTTATATAGATAATCTTAGAGGACCAAATATTACCAAGAGATTTTTGTTTACCCATGTCTAATATTTGGATGCCTTAGCCAATAACAAAAAAAAGTACAAAGATGAATTTTAGAATAAAATTAAGGTATATATCTTAAATTTCTAAACTTTGATAAACCTAGTATTATATCATTATACTGTTACATTACATTATATATTATTTTTCCTGTATTTTTATATTTAGAAGTATATGTATTCTCCAGTTGCAATTTATGTTTGGTGTGGGTTTTTTTGTCTATTTTAATATTAGAATAGTAAAACCTTTCATCATTATAGCAGAATTGTTTTTAATTTTTTTACTGTGGTAAAATACATGTAACATGAACTTGCCATTTTAAACATTTTAAGCATACAATTCAGTGGCATTGATCACATTCACAATGTCATATATCCATTGTTTGTATTTCCAAAATTGTACCTCATCCCAAAGAGAGACTCTCTAAATGTAAACAATCTCTCCTCATGTCTTTGTATAATTAGGTTTTTATAAGGATTTGTTTATAATTCAATTTTGTTTAATGGTTATTACTGTATGCATAAATAAGAAAACTCTTAGCTAAACTATGAGCCTACAATTTCTGGTTATTAAACTATAAAATTATATTCTAGAAACTGTTGAAAATGTATCTTAAACACACTGTGGTATTGTGGGCAGAGGAGGGGAAGGATATCTTCAGTTTCTGGTAAAAATTGGTCAAACAAATGGTGTTTGAAGAAATAGATTTTGAATTAAATTCATTTAGATATATGCTATAGGACTGCAATAAACAGATATCCAAGAACTTTCTCAGGCTTCTAAAAAGTGTTAAATATGCCTTGTGATAACTATTTCAATAAACATCCAGCAATAGAATCAAAGACTTTGTCACCATCTATTAGTTTCTCTTCCTCTGTTCACACTTATCAAGGGGCAACTATCAGATAATGAATATCTGCCAACGCCTTCTTAAGCTCTCTACCATTAACTTAGTGAATCCAAAACACAGGGCAAAGTGAAATATGAACCACGCATTGATGCTGCTAATTGTGTCTTGCCACAAATATCAGAAAAGTACTTAGTTCTAAACCATGCAAGAAAATTAATCTAATCAGAGGCAGCATGTTTATTCTCTCAAAGATTTTTATTTTTATTTTTTGGATGAAGAAGAAACAAATGCATTTGTTTATCACAAACTCAATATAGGCAAAATTTGGTCAACTTCAATACCATGGAGTATCCTTGTTAGCAACAAACAATCACTGAGTAACACAGCAGGAGAAAATGCTTTATTTTCTAATTTCTAACTCTAATCTCTATTCATTTTAAAATATATTAATTTATTTGAATTATTATTTTCAACAAATATGGCTACTCAATACAACTAAACAGAGAGAAGTATTTTTGTTTCTTTAAGAAGATCAATAGCATTCTAGTTTATTCTGTTTATTTTAAAGTGTTTTAATGCCGCATTCTATACATTTATCTTTTAAAAAGTAAAAAGATTTATTTTTGAATTATGCAACTAATAATCCTTCATTTTGTTTCATAAATTATAAGAACTTTAATAAAATTACCTGCATCTGATAAACTTTGATTTGTTTTTTTAAAATTATAATTCAATTTAAAATCAAATTATACTCTAGTACTCAGTGTAATCCTCCTACCTGTCTCTGTGCTTTGACATATAGGAACAATCCTCCGTATTATAACTCACAGCAATGTGCCTGTATCTGAACTCATTTGTCCTCCAACTTAAATTTGCTAGTGCTTGTGTTTCTCCCCTCAGATTGTTAAAGGAGTGATTACCAGCAGCAACTAACCCACTGCTTAGCACAGAAGCTGTTTTGTGATTCACAGGCCCATTTTCTTTCTTCACTGCCATACCTAACAAACCACATATGGCTTCTCTCTTCTAAAACTCCCTAATGTTTCTTCTAGCATTTGCAACTAATTTGGTCATGCTATCATTAATTTACCTCTGAACTGCAGCAAGTTATCACTGTGTTCTTCATTTCCCAAACTTTAGACAAATCATGTCATTTTTCCTCCTTAATAAATTTTTAAATTAATATTCAGCCATGCCATTGTTACCAAAGTACCTTGTGCCTCTGATCTGGTCCATTGACATTCCATGTAATCATATAATTTATTACAAAGCATTGAAATTACATATTTTTTTTTTCTTTTTTTTTTTCTTTGTTGGGATGTTTAAGGACAGTATCCCTTAAAATAGACTACCTTTTTAGATAGGTGGCTTCAAAAGTATCTTGGATATTTTTCTGTGTTCAGAAATGAAAAAATATCTTCGGTAGGCTGAGCGCAGTGGCTCACGCATTTAATCCCAGCACTTTGGGAGGCCAAAGTGGTCAGAGCACCTGATGTCAGGAGTTTGAGACCAGCCTGGCCAACATAGTAAAACCCAGTCTCTACTAAAAATACAGAACTTAGCCGGGCATGGAGGTGCACACCTGAAGTTCCAGCTACTCTGGAGGCTGGAGGTGGGGAAATCATTTGAGTCCGGGAGGTGGAGATTGCAGTGAGCCAAGAAGATCCTGCTATTGCACTCCAGCCTGTGCAACAGACAGAGACTCCATTTCAAAATATATATATATATATTTGGTAAAGAAAATTTGTACTTCTATGTTTACCACTTATCAGAGTGGTAATATTGGGCAAGTAACTAGACTACTCTGTACCTCAATTTTCTAATCTGTAAAATTGACATAATAATAAAATACACCATGCAGGGTTGCTGTGAAGATGACATAAGTTAATATGCTAAAGCCCACAGAATGGTGCAGGAAGCTTATTAAGCACTATGTAAATTTTAGTTGTTATTTCATAAGTAGTATATGAAGGCAAGGAATATTTCTTATTTATTATTTTTCTTTCTTACTGGAACAGTAATTCTTGTAGGGCTCACGAAATATTAATATATGTTAATAGATATATCCTCAACTAAGTTAATTAACGCTTTAATAAATTCAAGGAAAATTACTATTAAATAAAACAATAGATGTTACTCTCCTGCCCAAAAAATTAGAGAATATGATATAATTCTATAGCGCAGAATTTTTATCCAAAATTATACAGTTTTAATGTAATGACTACATGCTATAAATATATTAAATAAATGTTTTTATCATGTATTAATTCCATAATCTTGTTTAGAAACTATACAGAAGCAATTTTGTTTCTATTATTTTAATTGGTTGCATTTTACTTAAGATAACCAAGCTACCATGCTGTTTTGTAGCCACAAGCATTATGTTTCAAGACATACAGATTTCTATCAATTAACATTAATAATTAGTATGGAATTCTTTCTCATTCTTCATTTTAGAAGGCATAATCCTATATTAGTCTGAGATCAAATGGGCCTTGCACATAAGTAAGCTACATATATTCATGATACAATTTCAGGGCTGCTCCCAAAGTCCTTCTACAAGTAAAAACTCCACTATGAAATTATAATGCAAATATTGCCTAATGTGTGAGAAGTGCAATATTATACTCTTAGCTTTGTAAACTTACTTTATCAGACACTTCTCAAAACACTATCTTGAAACATTTTCTCTAAATGAATGGCAGGTTTTTAAATTATAGAACAATAAAGAAGAAAAACAGATTTATTTACCTTTTCATGAGGGTAACTGATAAATAATCTATAACTAGTAACTTTGTGCAAGCATTCTCTTTGCCATTCCAATACTGTGCTGGTCAATCTCTGTTCATCTATAAGATGTCACCCTGGAGAAGCTGTCACCCTGGAGAAGTTTTCATCCTGGATATCTTGTCCTACTCTGTGATACACTGCTTAATTTGGGTAAAACAATCTTACATTCTCTGATAACATTCCAAATATACTTCCCATAGAGACCAGGCCAAGAACTATGATTAACAATAACGAAAAGATTGCAATCAATACTATTCTTCTACTACATCAGGGTAAATAGTACTATTGAGCTAGCCTCTACAATAAATCCTCATTGATAATATCCTTTCTAATAATAAAATTTTGCATTCCCAAGTGCTGAATTTCTTAACCTATAACTTTTAGAACATATTAAAAATGTACATTGGGAATATTCCCAAAATGATATCCAACAATTAGAAGTTTGCCCCATGATTCTAGCCATGATGCAATGAACTATTTATTAGCTCTTACTGCACTGAATTCAGTGGCAGAGAAAATTACTGAGCCTGAGTGTTTACAGCTACTTTTAATTTCTGATTAGTCCTTATCTTTTCAGAAATACAAAAACCAGGCCCAGTGTCTCACACATGTAATCCCAGCACTTTGGGAAGCTGAGACAGGAGAATCTCTTTAGCCCAGGAGTTTGAGACCAGACAGGGAAACATACTATGGCTTAATCTCTACAAACACTAAAAAATTAGCCAGGCATGGTGGTGCACGTTTGTATTCTCAGCTGTAGGGAGGCTGAGGTTGGAGGATCATTTGAGTCCAAGAGGTGGAAGAGGCAATGAGCCATGACCATGCCAGTGCACTCCAGCCTCGGCAACAAAATGAGATTCTCAGAAAGAAAGGAAGGAAGGAAGGAAAGAAGGAAGGAAGGAAGGAAGGAAGGAAGGAAGGAAGGAAGGAAGGAAAGAAGGAAGAAAGAAAGAAAGAAAGAAAGAAAGAAAGAAAGAAAGAAAGAAAAAGAGAGAGGGAGGGAGGGAAGGAGAGAGGAAAGAAGGAAGGAAGGAAAGGAGGGAGGAAAGAAGGATGTAAGGGAGGAAAGAGGGATGGAAGGAAGTAAGAAATAAGGAAGGGAGGGAGAGAGGAAGGAAGCAAGGAAGGAAGGAAGGGAGGAAGGGTGGAAGGAGAGAAGGAAGGAAGGGAGAAAGGAAAGAAGGAAGGAAGGTAAGAAGGAAGTAAGGAAGCAAAGAAGGAAGGAGAGGATAAAAAAGAAGGAAGCAGGGAAGAAATGGAGGAAGAAAAGGAAAAAAGGATGAAAGGAAGGAAGGAAGGAGGAAAGAAGGAAGGAAAGAAGGAAGGGAGGGAGGTAGAGAAGGAAGGAGGAAAGAAGGAAGGAAGGAAGGAAAGGAGGGAGGAAAGAAGGATGTAAGGGAGGAAAGAAGGATGGAAGGAAGGAGGAAATAAGGAAGGAAGGAAAGAAGGAAGAGAGGGAGGAAGGGAGAAAGGAGAGAAGGAAGGAAGGGAGGAAGGAAAGAAGGAGAAGGTAAGAAGGAAGCAAGGAAGAAGGAAGGAGAGAAGGAAGGAAGGAGGTAGGAAAGGAAGGGAGGAAGGAAGGAAGGAAAGAAGGAAGGAAGGAAGAGAAAGAAGGGAGGAAGAAAGGAAGGAAGGGAGGGAGGGAGGAAGGAAGGAAGGAAAGAGGAGGGGGGAGAAAGGGAAGGAGGGAGAGAGGGAATAGAGGGGAGGGAGGATTAGAAGGAAGGAGGGTGGGAGGAAGAAATTTAAAATACAGAGAAAGTGAAATGTATAAAATACTTATATGAATGTTGATTAAATTCCTGAAAAGGGGGGATTTAAAATATTAGAACACATTAACTAATTTTTTTTTTAAATTATGGCTAGATTTAATTTACCAAGAATATCATTACCAACAAATGATGTACATTATTAAAGTCTAACTATTGGGTGGTGGAGAAGGGAATGAATCAGTACATAAGTCAGTAGTGAATGTAGAAAATAGTCTTAGTGTTCAGAAAATATGCAAAACTAATAAGCACTGTTATAACAATTTGGCAAGAAAATTAACTTATTAAAAGACATTCACTAAAATTCTTCCCTTCATCAAAGAATCATGCTGCAATTACTTTACTATGGCTCTTCTTGTTCTGAACTTTTATTAACTGTGAAACAAAAGCATAAAAGGGATTATTGGCCAGAGTTTTTCACAGTTATTTCCACATCACCAATTCCTCATCAATCAAGAAATTGCCGATATTTTCACAGAGTATATTGAAGTTCATATTGCCTAATTGTCAATGAGAAAAAGACCTAACTCTCCTTGGGATGATGATCGCGTACTTTCCGTCCTGCTCCGTAATTTTCAGCCATTATGGCACTTTAATTCTGAAAACGTGTGCACGCGCGTAGCAGCAGTAGAGGACTGAAATGCAGAGGCTCTGCTATAATCCAGAGATATGAGAATCCCCAATGTGGTGTGAGCAGTATCTGAAATGAAACAAACTCCAGCAATTAATTCATGGGAATAATTTAAAAAGTTTTCTTGGATTGTCTGGATCGTTTCCATGTAAATAATTCAACTTTACAAATTAAGAACATTTCTAAGCATCTCTGTAGTCAAAAGATGACTTTGTATTATGTGTATTGTGTTTCTTGCTTCATGAGTTTTTACAAATAATAAACCCGAGTATCTTTGTCATTTAACCAATACATTATACATCTGACACTTCTATGTTAATTCTGGAATAATGAAAACTATGTTTGTATTTTGTCATTGGTTTCCTTGGTTTCACTGATTTTTTTAAGCAAAATTCAAGGATTGTTATGGATTTTGTATCATACATTTACTCTTTATAAATTGAAGTATTCATTTACATATCTTTTTTATAATATATGACAGGAAACTTTATGCCATCCAATAATTTCGAGAAAGATTTATTTGGCTAATTACCTAATTACTATATATCCTATCTTAAAAATTCACAGGCCTGTGCAAATCCATACTGATCGCTCTATTAAAAATATAAGCATGTACATGAATGTATGTATGTATACATAAATATACTTGCACATACTTAAAATGTAAAACTTAATCTATTTTAGGAGCTAATCCATAATTTAATACATTTGTATGCATATGGAAAGTAGGAGAAGGTGTCTCTTCTTGATATTTAGTGCAAGAGCACAAGGTGTTGTGTCTGTTTAGCACCTGCTGTGCCGCCACATGCCCACCCACACTCTCTTCATCACCCTCACTTGCAGAAACAGCAGAAAGAAGGGACATTGAGTAGAATGATTTTATTTGGAATAAATGTATCTCCTCGTGTTAAAGTACCTAAACAGCACTTTAGGTCACTTACAAGCTCTGCCCATTTTCAAGGTCTAGTACATCTCTCACTTTTTATGGAGAATTTTCAAATACTGATAATCTCCACTGAAGATTCCTTTCACAAAAGTGGAATGCTTTTAAGAATTAGTAAGTTCCCCATATGTGTCATTCCTTAATTGATCTTCAGCATCTTTTTAAATTTTTTAGTTCTGAAATCTTGACTGCTTTGTGTGGTTCCATATCCCCATATCTGTTCTTTTTACTTGGTATTTTAGAAAAGTTATTAAAGGATTTTCGAGCACTTTATATGTATTTGAAAAGGGTCAATGACTGAGTGTAATATTTCCCGATAAGGTGATCCTGGCTGTAGAAAAAACATGAAGATTTGAGGAACTTATCATACTTAATTAAAAAATATTTAGAGGGTAATTTGATCATTGCATTGATATTCATAATGTTTTATATTTGATAAGAGAGTAGGTATATTCTGTGTTGTTTCAGAGAGTCATATATAAATAATTGAAATCAATATACAATTACATCTTTGAGGAAGGAGAGTGTAGCCTGTTATCTAAGTACCAGTTAGATCAGTGGACAGCTTAGAAATTGAACAAACAGAGAACCAAATAAGAAAACATATCAGGAAGGCACATGGACTAGAGGCATGAGAAAAGATATCCATTAGTCAATTAAGGAGTCAATTTAATAATATTCCAGAATTCAAGGAACAATAACACAAAGATATTACTTTTCTCCTTCTCCTTCCAATTACCACTGCTGTTGCTCTCAGTCAAGCTGAATATCTTCCCTACAGCTCTCCTGAATGAATGAGACTTAGGAATCCAGTGGAGAACAAGGGGAAATCTACTGAGTTCTGCCATCAGCAAGGCAAATGTTCCTTCAGTTTCTTCTCTTGTTCACTGTGGCTCAAAAACAAAGTTTACATGTTAAGTCATGTTTTCTGGATTTTTACAACTTATTTCTTAACTCCACGGGGAATGTAATAGTCAGTAGTCCTGAAAACATCTGTTTTAAGGTGAAATTCTAAATGGCTAATTTAGAAGAAATAATGAAATATGCTAAATATTAAAAACAAAATGATAGAAAGAAAGGAAGAATCAGTATTTGAGAGATAATCAGGAACATTTGAATCACTTCTGAATATAGGAGAAAGCAAAAGGAAGTTGTAATTTCTTTTTCTTTCTCATTTACTCTTCGGTACAGGCTATATTACAGAAGAAGAAGATTTGGTGAGATGATGAACTGAGTAAGGAATATATTCAATTTTACATGTCTGTGGGAAATTTGGTTAGGAGATAGAACAAGTGGCTGTGTATACAGATCATAACAGGAATAGAAAGTTTTGGATTTTTAATCAACAATAAATGGATAGTGACTATAGAGGAGATTGTACACATAAGTAACTGGTATGATTGAGAGAATTCAAAATAAGTATACTGAAAGAGAAGAGAAAAGTACTGAGAATGTTTGCCTTTAACACCAGACATATATACTGTTAGGAGAGAAAGAGAATCAGTCATACAAGAATAGAAAAAATGAGTAAAGAAAGCAACAAACAAGTCAAATTTCTAATTATATTTTAGAGAAATTTCAAGAAGGAGAAAATAAAGAAAATTATTTGACAATTGAGAGACAGTAATTAAGATGAGATATGGAAAATGACTCCCAGGATTTAGCAATAAAGATATTATTGAGGCTTTTGTTGAACTATAATCCTGTACAAACCACAATTTATTAATGGATATGGCTTTTAACATTGTTCTATGCACATGTTTATTTTAATTTATAGGTTTTAAAAATTTTTAGTTTAGGTTTTGGGCGTACATGGGAAGATTTGTTACATAAACATGTGTCATGGGAGTTTGTTGTACATATTGTTACTTTACCCAGGTATTAAGCTCAGTACTCCATAATTATCTTTTACATTCCTCTTCCTCCCCCCAAGATCTCCTCTCAAGTACACCCCAATGTCTGTTATTCCTTTCTTTGTGTGCATAAGTTCTTGTCATTTAGCTTCCACTTATAAGTAAGAACATGTGATGTTTGGTTTTCTGTTCCTGTGTTAATTTGTGATATGGTTTGGTTCTTTCCCCACCCAAATCTCATATTGAATTGTAGCTTTCATAATCCACAGGTGTCATGGGAGGAAACTAGTAGGAGGTAATTGAATTATGGGAGCAGGTTTTCCTCATCCTCTTTTTTTTTTTTTTTTTTTTTTTTGAGACAGAGTCTCACTCCATCACCAGGCGCCAGGCTGGAGTGCAGTGGCGCGACCTCGGCTCACTGCAACCTCTGCCGCCCGAGTTCAAGCAATTCTCCTGCCTCAGCCTCCCCAGTAGCTGGGACTACAGGCGCGCGCCACCACACCCAGCTAATTTTTTTGTATTTTTAGTAGAGACGGGGTTTCACCATGTTGACCAGGATGGTCTCGATCTCTTGACCTCGTGATCCGCCCGCCTCGGCCTCCCGAAGTGCTGGGATTACAGGCGTGAGCCACCGCGCCCGGCCCTCATCCTCTTTTTATGATACTGTATTAGTCTCACAAGATCTTATAGTTTCGTAAAGAGGAATTCTCCTGCACACACTCTCTTGCCTGCTGCCCATGTAAGATGTGCTGTTGCTCCTTCTTCACCTTTTTAATGTGACTGTGGGGCATCCCCAACCATGGGGAACTGTGAGTTCATTAAACATCTTTTTCTTTATAAATTACCCAGTCTTAAGTATTCCTTCATAGCAGTATGAAAATGAATGAATACAGTTTGTTATGAATAATAGCCTTTAGCTCCATCCATGTTCTTGCAAAAGACATTTCTTTTTTATGGCTGTGTAATTTTCAAAAATATTTTTGTGTCATAAATATTTTGCCTAACTTTTATTTACAAAGTATAGTTAATCTTTATAAAGTATAACTATTTGTAAGTAATGTTTTTAAAGACAGACTATTAATGAGAATGAGGAATACCTCTGCTTTTTCTTAGCTCAATATTCTAGTGCTTTAAATTTTCCAGTATAAGAAATAACACTACAATGTACATGTCTACGCATATGTTCTTCTGTACTTCCTGTATCTTAACAATTATGTTCCAGAATAGGATTAAGGGTATAACCAAAATTTTAAATTAGCAATACAAATTATATAACACAATAAGGGCCCCAGTGCATTTTGCTAAAATAATTTTCTAATATCCAATACTGATTTACATTTCTGTCAACAAATAAATTGCATTCTTATTAGCACTGAGAATTTTTTGAAACATTATATCTTAATAGTTCAAAGAATATCAAAATATATACAATAAAGACAAAATAGAATACTTAAAGCCAAAATTTAATCACAATAATGTGTTAATTTATAAAGGTCAAAAAAACAGATTTGGGAGAGGGATGGGAAATTAGCAACTGCTAGTTGCATAACAATAAAATTGTGACACAGTAAAATCTCAATTTCCAAATGTATTACAGTGTATTAAATTAATGTTCACTGATCCAAAAAATACAAGCTAGAAAACTGTATTTTCCTTAAAATAAACAGATTCATGATTGCTGAGAAGGAGAAAGTACTTCAAACTTGGATTGTTGAATGTTTTATCAAAAAGATAAATCTTGAGAAGACTTCCAAAATTTTATGTAACTTTTTTATTTAAAATCATTAAAGATTGGGAATCCATAATTTTTTAAAAACTATGAATTTTAGTGTACCAATAGGTTAGAGCAAATATTTACTTTAGAGGGGCATATGAATGTAGATGTTAGTAGCACAGATTCTGAAGTGACACTCCTTCTTATATCAAATTCAGCTAACTTCTAGCTCTGTGACCTTAGACAAGTTATTGAAGTCATTGTTTCTTTTGTTTTCTCTTGCATGAACTGGAGAGTATAATTGTATCTGTCTGTTTGAATTTGTATAAGGATTAAAACTTTAACATGTACATGTGGTTCAGAATAATGCCTGAAAAATATTATCTGTTATATATAGTCTGGCATTATTAATATTATTCTTGTCACCATTATTATTACCACAAATAAATCTTAGCGAAAATAAAATTTAAAAATATGTTTAAATGTAATGGAAGAGCAAGAATAATAAATTGATGAATTTCAATTCTCTTCTAAAGGTAAAGGGGAGACATTTGAATATTTTCAATGGAGATGTGACAATAAACATGTTTAGTTTTTACCAATGTGAATTTGGCAATTGCAAACAAAATACTTTAGCAATACATTAGTTAGGAGTTAATGAAGAAATAGATATGGATAACAAATGTGGAAAAAAACAAGGCAAAGACTGCAATGTCATTCTCACTCACTTTTCGTAGCATATGCGTTGAGCACAAATTACATAGCATATATTATACATGCAAAGGAGTTACCATATCAGACTCCGTTCTTTTAGAAAAAATAAGAATCTAAATGTCCGTTGAGACTTCAGATCATAGGCTATAAAACAGATGAAACCAACACACCTGCTGTTTAAAATGTCAAAGCTCATACGCTTTAAAATTTTATAAACTCTGTTGTTTCCAAGACGTAATACATGAAACATCATTCAGCAATTCTATGCTTATCTATATAGGAGCACTTAACAATCACTTTGGTGCCCTTGGGATAGTCTCCCTTCTTTATTTCTTAAAATTGATTCTCTCTTCATGACATTTGCACCCTTTTTTGTTATAAAATTTTGCTTTTAGAGGAGTCTTCAGCTTTCCTGAAACTTGATACCCAGGGGATCTAGCTTAATTAAGTTCCAATAAAATTTTGCTTTTAGCACTTCAGATTTTATGAAAAAGTTAAGCACAGTAAGACCATAATGAAATATAAATTTCTTTAATGTTATTTCCTGGGTTTGAAAGAAATGTTTACATCAGTAACCCTTATAATGCCATCAATATCCGTATAGAAGCTAAATAGTCTTTGGTCTGCTCTTGTAGTTCTTGACTTTATTATTTCACAGTGAATATGCAGCATATAAAAGCTATTTTGTAAGAGAGAAAAACTAAAATGTATGTATCTTCTCTTTTCTGGTAGACTGCACATTGTTAAAAACCAAAATTACCTGCAAGTAAGTCTAATATAAAATTAACCTAGTAATAATATTATTTGTTCCAATTATCACAAGTACACAAAAAAGCAGCTGACTTATTATTACATTTTGATTTAACTACTATCATTATTAAACTGGCTGTTTTGATTTAAGTAAATATGAGTAAATGTAATTAAAGAGAATGTGATCTCGTGAAAATTAATCTATTTGTTAAAATAAAATAAAATAATAGAAAAATAACGTGGTAATTGAACTGCTCTAAAAAATAATGAGTCTATTAAAAATAACAATGTGGTGGTGAGTTTTTTTGATGTTCTTGTTGTCTCATATACTCCACATAGAGCTGAAGCAGCCGGTAATATGGAAATATCAAGGGACACAGACCAAAAAAAAGTGACAAAAAAGGGGCAGTTTAGTGATAAAATTAAAAAAAACCTTTTAGATGATAAACAATCTACTCCAACAGAACACCATAACAACCAGTTGCACCACTACCGCTTATGCCAGGAAAGCAAAATGGGCAGCTGAGATCTGCATTCTCATGACCATATAAGGAAGTACGTTACAGACCCACCAGAGTGGTGTCACTGAAGGCTTGTTGAATATTCTGCTATATTACAGTCACATAGAGATAACTAGGACATCCTCAATATACTATCAGTGGACTACATAGGAAGACAAAATTCCTACCCCTGCCAAACAGCAATTAGGAGCCCCACCACCATATGTGTCAAATAGAGGCCAAGAAATGAGGCTGGACTTCTATTTTCCACTGGACATGTCAAGATGCTATCCCCTTTGTTCTGTTAAAACGGCATAGAAAAAAGCTAGCTAAAACAGAAAACTTAGATAAGATTCAGTCTTATCGCATAATACCTAAAATCAGGTTTTAAAAAATCTGCTAAAACTAACATTATTTAAACCGACAAATCATAACTATATACATTTGTGGGATAAAGTGTGATCTTTTAATCAGTCTACCTGTATACAATGTAGACTGACTAAATCAAGTTAATTAGCATATCCATCCAGGTCTTGATAAAAAATTTACTATCATATCAAAAACTAGAAAAATCTCAAACTGAATGCAAAAAAGACAAAAGATGGCACAATGGATACAGCAGAAGTGCTAGAATAATCTGGCAATAATTTTAAAGAAGCCATGCTAAAAAAAATGCTTCAATAATTATAACATTTTACAGCAAATGTGAAAATAGAAAACCACAGCAAAAAAAATAAAAGATGAAAGAACCAAACTGATATTTTAGAGTCAAAAAATATAATAATCAATATAAAAAGTTCAGTGGAGGGGAAGAAAAAAATTGATAAACTGGAAAATAGAAAATAAAAATTAATCAATGCAAATTCTAGAGATAAAATGGACTAAAAAATAAATAGAGACTTAGGAACTTGTAAGAGGATAACAAAAGATCTAACGTTCATGCCAGTGGAGTTACAGAAGGAGGAAAAGATGATAGAACTGAAAAAGTACTTGAACAAACTAGGGCTGAAAACTTTCTAATTTTGTCAAGAGATATAAAGCTACAGACTTACCATGAATGCAGCAGTGTGTTATTCTTAGTGAATGGAATTGATGCTAATTCAGGATACAGTCTTGCATTTCCTACATGTAATGATTCTGCAATACTATCAGCAATGGGTTTACAGAATGCTTACCTCCCATTATGGTATGCCAAACAGCATGGCTTCTCATCAAGACATGTACTGCACAGCAAATAAAGTCTTGTAATAAGCACATGCTCATAAAATTCACTTGTCTTATGTGTTCCACCTTTGTGATGTAGCTGGTTCATAGAACAGTAAAGCAGCTTTTTGAAGACTGTTAAAATTCCAGCTACGTTATAATGCCTGGTGGGGTGGGGGCAAGGTTTTCCAGGAGACTTTATGGTCTCTGAATCAGCATCCAAAATATGGAGCTACTTTGCCAGTACGCAGGATACATGGGTCCAGGAAACAAGGGGTAAATGGAAATGGAACCAGTCACTATTACTCCTATTGACTTACTAGCAAATATTTGCTTTCTGTCCCCATGAACTTACTCTCTGCTGCTGCCTAGAGGGCTTAGTTCCCAAGGAAGGAATGGTTCTAGCAGAAGATACACTATCATTTAATTGAACTGGAAGTTAAGACTGCTACCTAGCCACTTTGGGCCCCTCATGCCTCTGAATCAACAGGCAAAACAGGGAGTAACTGTCCTGGCTAGTTATATTAATTTAACTATAAAGGTAAATTAGACTACTATCCTTACAATGGAGAAAAGAAAAAAAAATATGTATCAAATTCCCCTAGGGTTCCTCTTAGTATCAATGTTCATGTGTTTAACATCAATAGGAAACTGCAATAACACTATTCAGTCACAATACTAATGGCCCAGATCTCTCCAGAATGAATGTTCCAGTCACTCTATTAGGTAAGAATAACAAATTTGCATTACAGTTTTTAAGTATTATTTACATTACGGCATTTACATTACAGGAAATCAAATAAAAAAGTGAACATCATTCATGGATTTAACATTCCCTTCTGGGGAAAGGATTAGTGTGTTTTTATGCAGAGTAGTATATTATGTTAAGCAGAAGTGTGATCTTGTCATTGTTTTTATTTGAAGATTAGGTATTAAGGAGTTCTATATGAGTTTCAAGCTACAAAGGCATGGGATTATAATGGTTAATTTTATATGTCAACATGACTGGGACACAGTACCTAGATATTTGGTCAAATAACACTCTACTAAAGATTGGTGTGAAGGTATTTTTAGATGAGATTTAATCATTAAGCCTTGAGTACAAAAGATGATCTTTGATGATATAGATGGACCTCATTCAATCATTTGAAATTCTAAAGAAAAAAAAAAAAAAGACCAAGATTCCTGGAGGTAAAGCTACAACTCCCCAGGACTCCAGCCTACTGGATATTCTATTCGTTCTATTTTTCTGGAGAACTTTAACACATTACCTAGGTAAAGTTATATAAAATTTATAATGTCTTGAAAGTTTATGTGCATTGTCACATTGGTTAGAATACCTTTCACATTTTAATGCTCAATCTTGTATTCCATTGTTTATTGTCTTAGTTCATTTTATGTTGCAATAACAGAATACCATAGACTGGATTATTCATTAAGAAAATAAATTTGTTTCTCAGAGTTCTAGAGTCTGGGAAGTCCAATATCAAAGTACCAGCTTCTGGTGAGGACAACTGTGGCAGAAATTGAAGGGCAAGAGAGTACAAAAGGGTAAGCAGGAAAGTGGCCACATTTATTTTTTATAAGGCTGTCGTTCCAATGATAACTTACTCCCGAAATAACACCATTACTTCATTTGAGTGCAGAGCCCTCATGACCTAATTACTTTCAAATTTTCCACCCCTCAATGCTGTTTCTTTGGTGCAAGTAAACTTTAGGCAGCACATTCAAACAAGAGCATGTGTGAATAACACATGGATTTTATTCATTCATCCATTTTTACGAAGACTTTATTGCTTGCACCTTTTGGCTATTGTGAATAATGCTGCTATAAATAACAGTGTACAGATATTTATTAGTGCCTGATTTCCATCCCCTTGAGTATCTACCTAAATGTAGAATTTCTGGAGCAAGGAGTAATTCTAGCGTTACCTTTTCAGGAATTGTCTTACTGTTTTCCGTAGCAGCCATAATACTTTACTTTCCTACCAGCCGTACACAAGAGTTTAAATTTCTCCACATCCTTCTAAAACCTTGTGATTATTTAATTTTTTTTTAAAATAATGACATTGAAATGATATAACATATCTCTTTGTGGCTCTTTTTGTATTTCCTTAATGATCAGTAATGTTAGTCACTCTTTTGTGTGCTTATTGGTCGTTTATATGTCTTCTTTGGGAAACATCTATGCATGGCCTTTGTCAAGTTAATGTGATGTACATACAGTTGTAGGAGTTCTTTTCATTTTCTAGATATTAATTAATCATCAGCTGTATAATTTATAAATATTTTCATTCCATGGGTTACTTTTTCATTCTGTTTAGACTGTATTCTGAGGCACAAATATTTTTTATTTTTCCTGTTCTTATGATTTCATATCCAAGAAATCATTGCTAGGTCGAACGTCATGAGATTTCCCTAGATTTCTCTTAAGAATTTTATAATATTAGTGCATAAATTTAGGTTGTAACCAATTCTGAGTTAATTTCTGTATATGTCACAAGGTAAGATTCCAACATTATTCTTTTAAGTATGCATATACAGTTTCTTCTCAATCATTTGGTTAAAAGACTGTGATTTTTTTTCATTAAATAATACTAGCATGTGGAACACATATGTGAAGCATTATTTCTGAATCTGTATTTTATTTTATTAGTATATGTACGTGTCTTTGTGTCAGCACTACACTTCATTATAATTATTGCTGAAGCCATGTAATAGTTTTAAAATTATGTGTGAAACTTCCAACTTTTTCTTTTTTGATGTAGTTTTGGTTATTTGAGGTTATTTGGGATTCTATATAAACTTTGTAATAAATTTTTTCATGTCTTCAACAAAATCATTGGAACTTTGACAGTGATTGCATTCAATCTGTAAATTGCTTTGAGTAGTACTACCTCAAAAACAATGAAGGCATCCAATTTATGAACATGGGTTGTCTTTACATTTATTATTGTCTTTAATTTTTCTTAACAATGTTTTAACTTTTACCTCTGATATGATTTGGCTCTGTGTCCACACCTAAATCTCATCTTGAATTTCACTTTTATAATTTCCATCTGTTGTTGGAGGAACCTGTTCGGAGGTAACAAATCATAGGTGCGGTTTCCCCCATACTGTTCTCTTGGTAGTGAATAAGTCTTATGAGATCAGATGGTTTTATCAGGGGTTTCTGCTTTTGCATCTTCGTAATTTTCTCTTGCCACTGCCATGTAAGAAGTGCCTTTGCCTCCTGCCTTGATTCAGAGGTCTCCCCAGCCATGTCGAATTGTAAATCCATTAAACCTCTTTTCCTTCCTGGTCTCTAGTATGTCTTTATCAGCAGCATGAAAACAGACTAAATACAGTAAATTAGTACCAGTAGAGTGGGACGTTGCTGCACATATACCCAAAAATATGGAAGCAACTTTGGAATGAGTAATAGGCAGATTTTGGAACAATTTGAAGGGCTCAGATGAAGATAGAAACAAGTGGGAAAGTTTTGAGCTTCCAAGAGACATGTTGAATGGCTTTGACCAAAAGCCTGATAGCGATATGGACCATAAGGTGCAGGCTAAGGTGGTCTCAGATGGAGATGAGGAACTTGTTGGGAACTGGAGCAAAGGTGACTCTTGCTATGTTTGAACAAAGAGACTGGAGGCATTCTGCCCTTCCCCTAGAGATTTGTGGAACTTTGAACTTGAGAGAGATGATTTAAGGTATGCGGCAGTGACTTGGGTGCTTTTAAAGGCATTCAGTTTTCTAAGGGAAGCAGAGCATAAAAGTTCAGAAAATTTGCAGCTTGACAACGTGATAGAAAATTTTCTAAGGAGAAATTCAAACCAGCTGTACATATTTGCATAAGTAACGAGAAGCCATATGTTAATCCCAATAAAATGGAAAAATATCTCCAGGGCATATCAGAGGTCTTCACAGCAGCCTGTCCCAACACAGGCTTCTATGCTTGGAAGAAAATAGTTTCATGGGCCAGGTCCAGGGACCACATGCTGTGTGTAGCCTAGAGTCTTAATGCCCTGCATCCCAGCCACTCCAGGTGCGGCAGAAAAGAGCCAGTGTAGAGCTTGGGCTGTGGGTTCAGAGGGTGCAAACCCCAAGACTTGGCAGCTTTCACAAGGTGTTGAGCCTGCCAGTACACAGAAGTCAAGTATAGGGTTTGGAAATCTCTGCCTACATCTCAGAAAATGTATAGAAACACCTGAATGCCCAGGTAAAGTTTGCTGCAGGGGCAAGGTGTTCATGGAAAACCTTTACTAGGGCAGTGCAGAAGGGAAAAATCGGGTCAGTGCCCTGACACAGAGTCCCTACTTAGCCACCACCTAGTGGAGCTGTGAGAAAAGGGCCACCAACCTTGAGTCCCCAGAATGACAGACACAATTACGGCTCGCATTATTCACCTGGAAAAGCTGCTTACACTTAATTCCAGCTTGTGAAAACAGCTTGGAGGGAGGTTGTACCCTGCAAAGCCACGGAGGAAGAGCTGCAAAAGACCATAGGAACCCAACTCTTGCATCAGCATGACCTGGATGTGAGAACTGGAGTCAAAGGATAGTATTTTGGAGCTTTAAAATTTGATTCCCCTGCTAATTTTGGACTTGGATGGAGCCTGTAGCCCCTTTGTTTTGGTTAATTTATTCCATTTGAAATGGCTTTATTTGCCCAAAGCCTGTATCCCTATTGTATCTGTGAAGTAACTAGCTTGCTTTTGTTCTTACACTTTGGGTTAATGCTGAAATGAGTTAAGATTTTGGGGGACTGTTGGGAAGGCATGATTGGTCTTGAAATGTGAGGATATGAGATTTGGAGGGACCAGGGTGAAATGATATGGCTTGGCTCTGTGCCCCTACACAAATCTCATCTTGAATCATATTCCCATAATTCCCATGTGTTGTGGGAGGGCTGAGTGGGATGTAAATTGAATAACAGGGGCAGGATTCCCCATACTATTCTCCTGGTGGTGAGTAAGTCTCACGAAATCTAATGGTTTTATCAGGGGTTTCTGCTTTTGCATCTTCCTCATTTTTTCTTGCCACCACTATGTAAAAAGCGCCTTTCACCTCCTGCCACGATTCTGAAGCCTTCCCAGCCATGTGGAACTGTAAGTCCAATTAAAACTCTTTTCCTTCCCAGTTGCAAGTTTGTCTTTATTAGTAGTGTTAAAATGGACTAACACAATCTCCCTGGTTAAATGTATTCCAAAGCATTTTATTCTTTTTAATGCTATTGTACCTGAAATTGTTATCCTAATTTGTTTAAAATAGTTCATTTTTAGTGTATAAAAGCACAACTGACTTTTTTTTATCTTATATCTTGCAACTTTGCTCAATGTTCATATTCACCGTAGTCTTTTCTTCATGGAAACAAAAATATTGTCCACATATAAAGTTGTGCCATCTAAGTTCAGAGATAATGATAATATTTTCTTTTTAATTTTGATCTTTTTTATATTTTTTTCTAGCTTTATTGCTCTGTCCAGAAAGTTACAGAACAATGATGAAGACAAGTGGCAAAATAGCCATTTTTATTTTGTTCTAATCTTTTAGAAAAATATTTTCATCTTTTGCCACTGTATATAATATTAATTGAGGGAGTTTCATATATAACCTTTATAATACTAATGTAGTTTTTCTATGCCTAGTTTACTTACTTCATCTATTATAAAAGTGTTGAATTTTGTCAAATGCCTTTTTTTCTGCATTAATAGAGGTTATGTGGGTTTTTTCTTCATTCTGTTAACATACTATTTACGTTTATTTTATTATGTTGAACCGTCTTTGCATTGCTTTAATAAATCCAACTTACTTATTATTTATAATACAATTAATCTGATTAACTTATGTTGAATTCTGTTTCCTAGTATTTTAATAAGTGTTTTTATTAATATTCATAAGGTATATTAGTCTGTAGGTTTTTTTTTTGTACTATCTTTGACTTTGGTGTCAAGGTAATACTGAACTCATAAAATAATTTGAATTTTTTTAAATTATACTTTAAGTTCTGTGGTACATGTGCAGATCATGAAGGATTGTTACATAGGCAAACACATGCCATGGTGGTTTGCTGCATCTATCACCCCTTTACCTATATAAGGTATTTCTCCTAATGTTAGCCTTCCCCAAAACCCCACCCACTGCTATCCTTCCCATAGTCCCCCTACCCCTCAACAGGCCTTGGTGTGTTATTTTCCCCACCCTGTGTCCCTTGTTCTCATTGTTCAACACTCACTTATGAGTGAGAACATGTGGTGTTTGTTTTTCTGTTCTTGTGTCAGTTTACTGAGAATGGTTTGCAAGTCTGGTTCAACATGCTCAAATCTATAAATGTAATCCATCACATAAACAAAACCAAAGACAAAACACACATGATTATCACAACAGATGCAGAGAAGGCATTCAACGCAATTCAATAGCCCTTTATGTTAAAACCTGTCAACAAAGTAGGTATCAGTGGAACGTATCTCAAAATAATAAAAGCAATTTATGGCAAACCCACAGCCAATATCATACTGAAAGGGCAAAAATTGGAAGCATTCCCTTTGAAAACTGACACTAGTCAAGTGTGCCCTCTCTCACCATTCCTATTCAACATAGTATTGGAAGTTTTATCCAGAGCAATCAGGCAAGAAAAAGAAACAAATGGTATTCACATAGGAAAAGAGGAAGTCAAATCATCTTTATTTGCAGGCAAAATGATAGTATATTTAGAAGACCCCATCATCTCAGCCCAAAATTTCCTTAAGATGATAAGCAACTTCAGCAAAGATTCAGGATATAAAATCAGTGTTCAAAAATCACAAGCATTCCTATATATCAATAATAAATAAACACAGAGCCAAATCATGAGTGAACTCCCATTCACAATTGCTACAAAGAGAATAAAATACCTAGAAATACAACTAACAAGGGAAGTGAAAGACATCTTCAAGGAGAACTACAAACCACTTCTCAGGGGTAAAAGAGAGGACACTCACAGATGGAAAAACAGTCCATGCTCATGATTAGGAAGAATCAATGTCATGAAAATGAACATACTCCCCAAAGTAATCTATAGGTTCAAGGCTATCCTCATCAAGCTACCATTGATCTTCACAAAACTGAAAGAAACCACCTTAAACTTCATATGGAACCAAAAAACAGCCCGCATAGCCAAGACAATCCTAGGAAAAAAAAAAAAAAAAGCTGGAGACATCACCACACCTGACTTCAAACTATACTACAAGGCTATGGTAATCAAACAGCATGATACCGCTACCAAAACAGAAATATAGACTAATGGAATGGAACAGATCAGCAGCCTCAGAAGTAATGCCACACATCTACAGCTATCTGATCTTTGACAAACCTGACAAAAAGAAGCAATGGGGAAAGGATTCCCTGTTTAATAAATGGTGTTGGGAAAACTGGCTAGCCATGTACAGAGAGCTGAAACTAGACCCCTTCCTTACACCTTATACAAAAATTAACTCCAGATGGATTAAAGATTTAGACATATAACCTAACACCATTAAAACCTAGAAGAAAACCTAGGCAATAGCATTCAGAACATAGGCATAGGCAAGCACTTCATGACTAAAGCACCAAATGCAATGGCAACAAAAGCCAAAATAGACAAATGGGATCTAATTAAACTTAAGAGCTTCTGCACAGCAAAAGGAACAATCATTAGAGTGAATCAGCAACCAATAAAATGGGAAAAATTTTTTGCAATCTACCCATCTGACAAAGAGCTAATATCCAGCATCTACAAAGAACTTAAAGTTACAAGAAAAAAAACAAAGAACTCCATCAAAAAGTGGGTGAAAAATATGAACAGACACTTCTCAAAAGAATACATTTTGCAGCCAACAAACATGAAAAAATGTTCATCATCACTGGTCATTAGAGAAATGCAAATCAAGACCACATTGAGATACCATCTCACGCAAGTTAGAATGGCGATCACTAAAATATCTGAAGACAACAGATGCTGGAGAGGATGTGGAGAAATAGGAACACTCTTACACTGTTGGTGGGAGTGTAAATTAGTTCAACCATTGTGGAAGACAGTGTGGTGATTCCTCAAGGACCTAGAAATAGAAATTCCATTTGACCCAGGAATCCCATTACTGGGTATATACCCAAAGATTTATAAATCATTCTGCTATAAAGACACATGCACACGTATGTTCATTGTGGCACTGTTTACAATAGCAAAGACTTGGAACTAACCCAAATGCCCATCAATATTAGACTGAATAAAGAAAATGTGGCAAATATACACCATGGAATACTATGCAGCCATAAAAAAAGATGAGTTCATGTCCTTTGCAGGGAGATGGATGAAGCTGAAGTTTTTTTTTTTTTTTTTTGTCATGTAAGACATTTCAGGCTGATGTAACAAAATACCAGTTTGGGTGGTTTTTTAAAAAAAGTCTATTTTTTACCATTCTTTTTTTCATTGTACTTTAGGTTCTGGGATACTAGTGCAGGTCATGCAGGATTGTTGCATAGATACATACATGACAATGTGGTTTGCTGCTTCCATCCTCCAGTCACCTGTATCTGGCATTTCTCCTCATGTTATCCCTCTCTAACCTCTCTACCCCCCCAGTGCCCCTCCTGTAGTTCTCCCTCACAGACCCCAGTGTGTGATGCTCCCCTCCTTGTGTCCATGTGTTCTCATTGTTCAATACCCTCCTATGAGTGAGAACATGTGGTCCAAGATAAGGTGCTGACCAGGTGCCTCTTTCTAGCTTGTAGATGACCATCTCCTTGCTGTGGTCTCATGTGGTAGAGGGAGAGTGATTTCTCTCTTTTTCTTCTTATAAAGCATTCATGTCACCACAAAGATCCCCCTCTCATTAGTTCATCTAACTCTATTTGGTCTCCAAAGACCACATTTCCAAATACAGATACATTGCAGTTTAGGGCTTTGGCACGTAAAATTTTGAAGAAACACAATTTAGTTCATAACATCTCATTTTCAACTTTTCAAATAGTTTGAGAACTATTAGTGTTAATCATTTTTTAATTGTTTTGTCAAATTTGCTAGCAACGTTATCTGTTTCTGGGATTTTCCTTGTTTGGAAGTTTTGATTATTGATTTTGATACTGATTTATTAATAGTGTTATTGGTCTATTTTATATTTTCCATTTCTTCAAAATTCAATTTTGAGGGGTTGTGTTTTTCTAGTAATATGTTTATTTCTTCTAGATTACCCAAAATATTGGCATACAATTGTTTGTATTACTCATTTATAATTTTATGAACATATATTTAAAATTATTTTTGATTGTCTTTAAAATTCTGTAGAATAAAAAATTGAATTAAAACCAAAGAATTTTATATTTTTGTATGACTTTAAGTTACTGTCTAATGTACTTTTCATTTTAATTCTCAGTTGACTTTCTTTCAGCACTTTAGATATATAATTTTACTCTCTTGATCTGTGAGCTTACCACAGAGGAATCCTCTGATAGTCCAGTTGAGGATGCCTTGTACATAATAAGTCATTTTTTTCTTGCTGCTTTTACAGTTCTCTCTTTGTTTTTTAATGGTTTGATTACAATGTATCCCATTATGAGTAAATTTGAATTTTATTCTACTAATGTTCATTGAGCTTCCTGAATTTATATATCCATGACTATTTTTTCAAATTTGGAAAGTTTTCAGTCATTACTTTTTTCAAATAAGTTATTTTCCTCCTTCTCTCTCTGTCTTTGATTGCCTATTTAAGTCTGCTGTTAAATCCCAACTATTATGTGTTTTAGCATTTGAATTGCTGTTTATTTCTTTTTTATAATTCTTATCTGTTTACTGATATTTTAATTTTGTTCATATGTTATTTTCCTAACTTCGCGTTGCACAGTTAATTTAAAACTAACTAATCTAAAACAATTAGTACAGTTAATTTAAAGCCTTTTTCTATAAAATATAATGTCTGTGTTTCTTCCACGATGGTTTCTGAATATTAATGTTGTTACTTTAAGTAGGCCTTGTTTTCATATTTCTTTGTATGGATTGTAACTGTTTGTTGGAAACTTGACATTTGTCAAAATAACCACTGATCCCAGTCTTTATAGAATTGATCTGTGCAAGGAAATACATTCATTTTCTTCCCTGGCACACAGTTTTAAGATCTTCTCAGACTTGTATTGAACATGTACCTTCCATGAGTCTGTGTGCTCACATTAATTTTTTTTTATAGTTCCCCTGTATATGTGGCTGCTTTCTAAATGTTGATTTCACTTTGAATTTCACAGTTGCTTCTCCTGATAGATGTAGGTTTTCTATCGTATTCCACAAACAGTATTCTCTTGCCTCAGTCATATGTGAGTCTTAACTCTCTTGATATTTTTGTGAGAAATCTGCTTTCCACAGAGTTTGTAGCTTGAGATCTAAACTTTAATAGTTTTCCTGATTTGAACTCTAAATTATGTGAAACAGAGACCATCAAGCAGATCTTAAACACGTTAAAATGCTACAAACTAGGTTCATTTTTGGTAAGCAGAAGGCAATTGGATTGCTGCTTTCCCCAAAACAAGTCATGCACTGAACATTTCTACCATTTTTAATGTGCCTTTTACTTGATTGGGCATTTGACTTGTTGCTATAGATATGTTATGTATTTTTAGAGCCAAAATAAGGTTATTTAAAATAATTTCTATTTAATGTTTTCATGGTTAACTAAGACTTAAAGCTTCCTAATCTACTATATTGCTGACGTTATTACCAAGTGTGTAATATTTTTTTGATATGGAGTCTTTCTCTGTCACCAGGCTGGAGTGCAGTAGCATGATCTCCATTCACTGCAACTTCCACCTCCTGGGTTCAAGCCATTCTCCTGGCTCAGCCTCCTGAGTAGCTAGGATTACAGGTGCACACCACCACACCCAGCTATTTTTTTTTTTATTTTTTAGTAGAGATAGAGTTTCACCATGGTGGCTAGGATTGTCTCGATCTCTGACCTCATGATCTTCATGCCTTGTCCTCCCAAAGTGCTGGGATTACAGGTGTCAGCCACTGTGCCCACCTCATCTATTAATATTTTAAAATTTTAATTAATATGCTAGAAATAAATCCATGATTGTTAAAATTAAAAATCAAATACCATTTACAAATTGCACAAAAAGTGAAACACTTATACATAAATATTAAAAATCTTGCATAGGATTAGCATGCTAAAAACTACATAAAGCTAATATATTAAGTCAAAAGCATAAACAAATGGAGTGGCAAACTGCTCATAGATTAGAAAGTTCAGCACAGGAAAAATGGTAATTGTCTCCAAAATGTTATATAGATTTGATACAATTTCTATCGTAATCTCCATATAATATTTTGTGGATATAGACAAGCTTATTCTAAAATTTGTAGGGAAAGCCAAAGAAATGATTATAGTTAAAATAATTTTGAGAAAGAGTACTAAGTGGGAAGAATCAGTCTACTAAATTTCGAAACTTCATATATAGCTTTTATAACAAGTAGGTCACAGTGAAAGAAGAATAGAAACAAAGTAAAATTGAACAGACCAAATAATGCAGGAAGATACTTATGTCAATTCTTTCTTTCTTCCCTTCTTTCTTTCTCTTTCTTTCTTTCTTTTTTATTTCTTTCTCTTTTTCTTTTTCTTTCTCTCTCTTTTTCTTTCTTTTTTATTTATTTATTTCTTTTTTTTCTTTCTTTTCTTTCTTTCTTTGTTGAGTTTTGCTCTTATTGTACAGGCTAGAGTGCACTGGTGCCATCTCAGCTTCTGCAACCTCCGCCTTCCAGGTTCAAGCAATTCTTCTGCCTCAGCCTCTCGAGTAGATTACAGCTACCACCATGCCTGGTTAATTTTTATTATTTTTGGTAGAGACAGGTTTCATCATGTTGCCAGGTTGCTCTTGAACTCCTGACCTCAGGTGATCCATCCACCTCGGCCTCTCAAAGTGTAGGGATTACAGGTGTGAGCCAACATGCATGGCCTACGTCAGTATTTTCCAACAATTTTAACAAAGGTGGAAATTCAATTGAAGAAAGATAGCCTTTTTAAATAATTGTGGAGTAATTGGACATTTATATGGGTTAAAAATGAAAAAAAAAAAATAAAGCAAACAAACCAATGAAAACATCCTAAACATCACACCTTATACAACAATTAATTCAAAATTCTCAAAGTATATCATGAACTTAAATGTAAAATGTGAAAGTGTAACGCTATTTAAGAAGAGAGAAAACTTTGGAATCTAGAGCTAGATAATAAACTTCTTAAACTTGAGACCAGAAGAGTAATTCATGAAAGATCAGAAAAGAAATAACTTGTATTTCATTAAAATTAAAATGTTTGCTATATGGCATACTATGTTAGTAGAATAAAAGACTATCTAGAGTAGGGGAAAGTATTTTAATACCATGTATACAACAAAGGACTGGTAACTAGAATATATAAAGAACTCTTCTAATTCAACAACCAAAAATAAAAATAAAAAATTAGAAAATGGACAAAACACATAAAGAGACAGCATAGAAAAGAAAACATACACTGGAAAGTAAGCACAAGGAATGATAAGCAATATTATTAACTATTGGAGAAATGCAAATTGAAGCCACAATAATGTGCCACTCTGCACCTGTCGGAATAGCTAAAATAAAATAAAAAAATAAATAACAACAACACCACCAAAGGCAGGAGAGAATGTACAGAAACTGGATCAAGAAAACATGTCAATATTATACAGTCCAGCAATCAAAGTCCTGTGCACTTACTGCAGAGAAATAAAATGTATATTCCCACTGAAACATATACAAGAAATGTGTACTGCAAAATTATGTATAACAGCCGCAAATTGGAAGCTACCCTGATGTTCTCCAACTGGCATGTGGTTAAACTGAACATGTTACATCCCTATCATGAAATACTGCTCAGCAACAAATAAAAACAAACCACTGATACATTTATAGACCTGAGAGACTCTCCAGAGGATTTTGCTGAATAAAAAAAAGAAAAAAGCCAATTCCTAAAATCCATAAAATCATCTCTGAGCAATTTTACTTATATAACAGTTTTGAACTGAAAACATTTCTAGAAATGGAGAACTAGTTAGTAGTTGCCACAGTTTAAGAAGAGGTAGGGGAGGGAGGGAAGTGAGTGGTAAGTGTGATTATAAAGGACAGTATTTGAGATCCTTGTGGTGATGGAAATGTTTGCGTCTTGACTTATCAATATCAATAAGCCAATTGTATTAACGAACTAGTGATGTAAGATATTACCATTGGGGGAAACTAGATAAAGTGTACGAGGGGCTCTTTGCATTCTTTGTTTCTTTCTTTTTTTCTTTTCTTTTCTTTTCTTTTTTTTTTTTTCGTTTTCATTTTGTGGAGACAGAGTCTTGCTATGTTTCCCAGAGAGGTCTCAAACTCCTAGGCTGAAGCAATCCTCCTGTCTGTCTCACTAAGTGCTGGGATTACAGGTGTGTCATTGTGCCTAGCCTGCATTATTTCTTATAACAGAATATTAATTTATGAGTGTTTCTAATAAGAAGTTTAATATTTTTAAAAACTGCATGTTTAGATAGTTGTACAATATGGAATATCATCTATTAAAATTATAAAAGTCAAAATAGTTTTAAACATAAAATAAGATCAGTTGAGCATCCTTAACTTCTTTGTTTTATATCAGAAAATGAAAAATATAATTCCATATGGTCAAAGAAGTGTAATAACTTTGTTGTGGAAATGACCCATAATAGAGAAAAAATATCAGAATTTCAAATTCATTACAAATGCTATTTCTTCATTTGATAACTACAATATGAATGAGTACAACATGTTGTTAGATAATATTTTAAAAATCTTGAAATAAGAAATTGTGAAAACTGAAATAAAAACAAATTGAATAAATTTAAAGTCTATGTTTTATTCAAAATTCTAACAGTAATTATGTGACATACGATTTTATGTTCAGACCATTAAAAAAGCTGGAATTTTTAAAATTTAAAACATATTGTTATCTCTGTAAATCATTAACATCATAAGCTTGAAACTACTGCTTTAAAATATATGGATATTCCACAAACAGATACAAGATAACATATAAGAAAGACAGTATTTGTGTTCAAGTAATAGAACTTCAGATGAAGTCTTTCTAATGCTTTACTTTGTAAATTTTCTTCCGCACAATCATGTTATAAGATAAATAACTTCAGGCATCTTACCAGAGAAAGTTAAATCCTACTTAAAGTAGAGAGAGGGGCAGAAGGTGAAAATGAAGGTCTTACTTTGCAGTCAGCCTCAATATGTCAGGGTCACTTGAAAATATTGCCAATGGGGAAATGTAAGGCAAATTAAAAGAGAGTGTGCAATAATACACTGTGACACAAACCTTTGAAGTCACTGACAACACATATCTTTGAATTATCCTACAGATATTTCAGCTCATAGTATGAAAAAAGTATTGTGCTAAGTTGGCCTGTCCAGAAATGGTGTCTGGCAAGGCTAAAGACTGGACCTGCTGAGGAAGCCAAGAAATTGACCTTTGATTAATTCAGTCTTTGAATAATTGCTCAGAATTGACTGAGTCTGTAATTTGCTGTTTGCACTTGGAAATAGACAAGCATGTTGTCAGTTTCCAAAACAGTGAAGAGAGGAAGAGGACTGTACAAACAGCCCTCGGAGAAGAATGAAGCCTTCTTAATGGGCACAACAAACATCTTATTAGACATAAGGAGATCCTATTTCTGCTCCAAGATTGTCATAAGTACTGGCCAAATTTGTGAAGACTTGAAAGTCAGGGAAAACAGTTCTTCTGACTGGTGCCTCCTGATTTATATAACAACTTCACTCAGTAAATCTTGTATTTTTTCCCAGACTATGATTGTTTTCATATTTCTGTAGACATCTTTCCAATAAATAAATTAAATCTTTGGGAAAACTGTGCAAATGGAAATCACAATATGTGAAGTGTTCATCTCCCTCAACTGGACTTGTAGTCTATCTGGTGACTTAGAAATACCAGAATTATCCTACTTTCAAATAGATTTGAAAAACTAAAGTGCCAAATGAGTTCTGACTTCAGAATGCTCAATTCTAGCTGTCAATGATATTCTGCAGGAGAAGATATGAGTTCATCTTTTCCCAAATGGTTTAAGAGGAATTGTATAGACAGGAGAGGTAGAAATTTGCATGAAGAAATTCATAAGGTTGAAAAAATATAAGATATGTCAGTGAGAAGTAGATCAGTGTAAATGGAATGAAAGGCTCATGCTTTTTCTATTACATCATTGATATCAGGTCCTTTAGTTGACTAACAATTGATGGCTTCTGTATGTGTCACTTAAGAGTAAATGAAAATAAAGTGCTTGCATGTGATCAAGTAGAAATATATTTTATCAGTATAGGATCAAGGTGCCCTTCACTGAATTTCTAAAATATCTATTTAAATATCTACCTAAAATACCTGTTTAACAGTTTGATTTTACTTTATAGGAAAAAATGTGCTATTTTAGAACTACAAGAGTTTATATTGGTACAAATATGCCAGGATTCTTTAATTAACTTACTTTCCCAGTATACTGAATACTGAAATTAGTGTTTGTTAATCAGGAAATACTGATAAATATTTTCTTTGTTGATAGGAGAATATTTACATATACAATATTTAGTCCATTTATGGAAGTAAACCTATATGTCTTAAAAATCAGTTTATCTTAAAACAACAAACTTATACACTGTTAGGATATTGTAGAATTGCAGAACTGAAGAACAAATGCTACCAGAAGGACTGGTAGCACTCCAGAGAGAGACCGAATATAAATGAGAGTGTAGAAAAAAAAGTGGACAGCAAGCTGTAGCAGTTGCTGAGATGAATTTCAGTTCCAATAAAACTTTGTCTCTCCCCAAGCAATCCTGCAATCTTATTGACCATAAAATATATATCTTCTATCATTGTCATCTCTATCCATTATCTATATAAAGTTAACAATAGATACACTCCAGCCTGATAGACATATACAGAATAAACTCTAGTTTTTAAAAATGTCTGTTTTCTTAAATTACTAAGAACGCATCTCAAGAATGAAATATAAATACATTTTCTATGGAATTGTTTTCTGATATAGATAAACTTCTACCTACTATTCAGACTTTCATAACACTCTCCCCTTTTCATACTAAACTCATACTTCCATTGTGCACCATTTTTTGCCCTTAAATAAGTACAACTTGCTATTGTTCTGCCTAAATGCACTTCCTTTTACCCCTAATAGGGCTTCCCCCTTCTCAACATTTGCTTATTCCTTCATCACATTGTTATATGAAACTCCTTGTTTTCTGGATTGCTCTTTTCACAATATGAATATATTTTGTTTGTGTGTTTACTTGCTCACTGGTTGACTTTTGATAATGTCATGAGTGTTGCAGCATCTGTAGGTACTGACCCACATGGTGCCTGGCTTACAATATGTGGTAGTCTTTTATAGTCAATTACATTGCAAAATTGCTTAGGAAAGAGCCAAGACTTTATATTACCGATAAAGCCCCTATAATAACTAACACAGTGTTGAATATCAAATTGGTACTTAGTATTATTGACCAATTGACCAAGTTTTATCTGTTAATTGCATACATCTCATTAAATGAGTGAATGACAGTTCACTCTTTAGAAATTATGGGACTATCCAGCACATTGGCGGGTCGAGGCAGGTGGGTCACCTGAGGTCAGGAGTTCGAGACCAGCCTGACCAATATGGGAAAACTTCATCTCTACAAAAAATACAAAAATTAGCTGGGCATGGTGGTGGGCACCTGCAATCCCAGCTACCAGCTACTCAGGAGGCTGAGGCAGGAGAATTGCTTGAACTCAGGAGGCAGAGGTTGCAGCGTGCAGAGATCTTGCCATTGCACTCCAGCCTGGATGACAAGAGCAAAATTTCACGTCAAAAAAACAAAAAAAAAAAAAAAAAAAAAAAGAAAAGAAAAAGAAAAGAAGCTCTGAGACTAGATCACCAGCCTGAAACTTAAGTATAATTTGTAAAAAGTGTTTTGTAGAAGGAAATAGAAATAATAATAAACTTTCTAGGACTTTATGGAAGGTGAGAGTGCTTCTCATTTCTCAAAGAATACACTATCTTCAGATGTGCAAATTCATACTTTGTGCGAGGTTAATGAGTACAAAATACAGTTCATGCTAATACTGAAAATAAATTTGAACATGGCCATTTTCCCCAAATCAAGGGAGAAACAGTGAAAATCCAGTTGGATCAATTCTCTGAAATATTACAGCTATAGCAAATGTCAGTATAGAGTGAGAGAGGCAGAAGCTGGATGATCTCAAGAGCCAAAGAGTCAAATGTGCTCTGTAGTTCAAGATGTGAAAATTCTTTGGCCACAGTACATAATGACTTGAGGCTTTTATTCACTGTGTGGGGAGAGTGGAGAGCATGGAGATCTCCATATCAAATTTTAACTACTAACCCAAATGAAGGTGAAAATGTCTCCAGTAATGTTCACAGCTTGGGGTTAAGAGTATAACAAAAACAGTAACTGAAGTAGAAATGCTTATGGATTATGTGGGTTGGAAGATGACTTTTACAGTGTGAGCTATTTATGATAAAACTTTGGAGGTAATGAAGAAAGGTCAGATTCTTAATTACTTATCATTGATAAAATGATTAAGGAGCACAACAAATTAGCTACAAAGAACTGTTAGCAGAGGGAAAGTCATGTGATAAATATTCTATTCTATAGCTTGGGTATTCAAAATGAGAATAGAGAAGAGTTTGGTGTACACTTTTACAACTTAATGGGTGAAATCCAACTTTTGCATATCTTTTTACTTTATTTAATGTTGGGAAATTAGAGCTATATCCTTAAAGATAAGTTAGAGAAAACTTCAACTATCTTTCCTCATTCTGGTGAATTAAATGGATAAAAACAAATTGCTCACATTTGAAAATTTAATTCATGTTACACATATGTATCAATACTTCTGCAAACAAACCACATCACACCCCAGTGGTTTCATACAATAATTTATTACTTTTATGCTTCTATGGGTTGATTGGATTCAACTATCTGGTTCTCCCTTTGGTTATATAAAGTGGTTGTTGTAAAATACTGTAGTCATTAGAAGTTTTCTCTCCAGTGAACATTGAAGAAGGCTTATTCATAGGGTAGCAATTGATACTCATTTTTGTTGGTAACTCTTATGTTCCTGACTACCAGAGGATGGTAACGTGATAATTCTATGAAATTATTTTGGCTTCCTTCACTATGGCAGCTGAATTCTTAAAAAGAGTATCACTGAGAAAGGATTCCAAGGAATACATAGCTGTCACTATTTTAAGAACTGTACCCAGATACATGTATACAGTCAGCTCTTAATCTTTTTTTTAAAAAAGAAGTAATGGAATTTCTATAATTATAATGTGAAGTGGCAGAAATCCTGTTTTTCCATTGGAGAAATGTCATAGAATTTGTAGTCATTTTAAATTTTTATTAGAAGTGGGATTTAATAGTAACACTTACTAACCATTGTATTTAAATAAGGATCGGAAAACAAAAATCTTACAAGCTTTGAACATCTTAGCTCTTTGGCCACAAGACTATTAATTATCAGTGTCAGTATATTGTATAACTATGTCTCATGTATTCAGTTTCACAGCTTCATGTGTGATGGATTAGATTAATTGCATTGCTGTGCCTAGACTATTGCACTATTGCTAAAATTTATACTCACATACAAGAAAGAAAAATCAGTTTGTATTGATTAGAGAGTATTGCAAACAGAAACATAGTATCAAAATTCATCCTTACTTGAAATTTTGAAATTGTATTGTCAGAGAAAGGGACATTTTTTTTTTTTCTGTCTGTGTATAACAAAAGACTTCAGAATGAGAAGATATTTTCTGTACACCCTGAGAAACTTTACTTCAGTAACTCCACAGGACAGGTAGAATGAAAAACATACCTGAAGACTAAACTTATTTTTATGACTTCATTGTCTTTAACTCAGGAAGGAGACTTGGAATGTACCCAGGGAAGTGAATTCCCTATTCAACTATATGTGCTTTGAAAAAGATCTCCATGGTGGATTTCAAATAATACACATTAATGCAGGACAAGGAAAAATCTTTTTGTCCAGAAAATTTTACCAACGGTATGTCACCAGGAATTTCGAGAACCATCTCATAGAACATAATGGAAAATTAGATCAATGAACCAATTGCTAGATTCTATTGATCTACATGAATGGGATCAATGAATTTTGGAAACATGGAAAAACATGAGTTGGGAACAATATCAGATGAAACTTTGGGGTTCACATGTATATATCAAGAAATTTTTTTGGATTATTTGCTCATCTGTTTTATTTGGATTGTGTTTAGATTATGTGAGTTATTTCGAATTTCAAAAGAAGTCTGGTTGTTTTAAGAACTTGGAGTGTATAGTACACAAAAAAGAAATAAAAGGATAAAGTCTTAGGAAAAGGCTAATTCAAAAAGTTATTCAAAATCCTATTTTTTAATTGGAGAAATGTCAAAGAATTTGTAGCCTTTTAAAATTTTCCAACAGAAGTGGGATTTAATAGTAATGCTTACTAACCATTTTATTTAAATAAGGATTGGAAACAAAAATCTTACAAGCTTTGAAACACCAAGCTCTTTGGCCACAAGAAAATTAATTATCAGTGTCAATGTACTGTATAAATATGTATTTATTTACATGTGTTTATGCATTTCCTGTGGAAACATGGGAGCCTGTTGAAATGAAATCAGATTCTCAATTACTCGAATTTGATAAAAATAATAAATTTATAGAGATGAACCTGTCTTCTCATGTCAAGATGCATAGAATTAAATAAATTAGAAATAAGACAAAATACTTCATTATATTTAATACTAAGATGCTACCTAAAATGGTACACATTTGTTAAGTTTGTCTCATGTACTCTTATACACATGACATGCAGGTGCCATGAATTTGTCCGCATAAGTTCTAGCATGCAGCAAATCTATGAATATTATTTTATAGTATTTATTATTACAGAGTTCAAAAATTATAAAAACTACATGGGAAAAGGATAAGTGGAATTCTGTGTTTGAGGATAAATAATTTTCCATCATATGTTAATTTTTCCTGAAACAATACTAAATTTTTAAATTTCATAGTGAAGCTTCAGTTTATGTACAAACACTTAATGAAGAGAAAATGGTTGAACTTACTTGATAATTGAGGCAAAACATGAGATGGAAGCAACCTGATAACAAGGGCTATTTCTGGTCCTATTTGAGGACCAGATACACTATCAGATACTCTACCTTCAAATCTTTACAGATGATTTTCTCTACAGTCTTGCATACTGGCTTAAAAACTTCTCAAGCTGGTAAACCAGGGTACATTTATGTTTTAACCATTTTAAACAATTAATCATTAAACAAACTCATTGGTCACTTTAATCATTTTGTTTCCTGCCCCTTAGGTTTCTCTCTCCTTCACTGATCCAGTGTTATATATAGAATTGCTTCATATATATTACCTCCTTTCTAGTTATGTTTATTTTTTTTGTTTTCTTTTGTATTTATTTTGCTTTGTTTTGTTTTGGACAGGATAGGAACTCTGGTCTCTGTTACTCTATGTTAGCTGAAATAATTTTCTTTTGTCTAATAACTGTATACCTCATGATAAAAATAATGCTACTTTTAATCTTTAAATGCTCAAAATGCTAAACTCTTAAATTATATGATTTATATTTTATTATTTATTTATTATTTAATTTACTGCTAAATTATAATTACATGATAAAAATAATTTTAATTTTATCTAACATAAACTAAGTACTCAAAAATTTTATGTTATATTAGGCATTCTAGGACGTACTCTCAACTCTACCCTACCCACTGACAAAAACTTTCTCTTGAACCAAGTCTCAGTTTAGCTCCCCCGAACCTTCTAGAATATGCCTCAAACTTGGGCATCCATGTGCGTCCTTACTAAGTCTAGTTTTAGTAGAAAATCTGCCAAGTCAGTTTAGCGAGAGTTCTCCTACCTTTGATGTTTCCTTTTAGCAATTTTTATTCACTGATCCCCACATCTGCTCATTGGCTATAAATCTTCAGATGTCTTTGCTCTATTAAAAGTTAAGCCTAAATATTTCTCCTCTACTGCAATACCAATAGTCTTGAATAAAGTTGTAATTATCATTTTAACAACTGTTAAAATAATTTAAATTTAACAGCACCTTTTTTCTCTCCTCAATTCAATAATCCAATTCTTACTTCATCTACTGTCCAGGCAATTTACTTTCCATTTGGTTCCTATTGCATATTTCTATTGAAAACATTTTCACTTTATCCTTAACCAGATCTAGGGGTCTTATCTTATGTCTGAGATAAAAAATGTAACCTGTATATGATAGTCATAGATGTTTTGTACCAGTGTGGACTCTCCCTTCTCATTCATTCATCGTCAATGTTAATGGACACTTGAACTCACTACCTCTTCACTGCACATATACAACCCAAATCAAATGTTCTGTCACCAAATTAGGAGTCTTCTTTACATTTTGCCATGTTGGCTGTGTAGCTGTCATTTCTCATTAATACATCTCAAGACTTAAAAATTGATTTTTTTTTTTTTTTTTGAGGCAGTCTCGCTCCGTCGCCAGGCGCCAGACTGGAGTGCAATGGCGCGATCTCGGCTCGCCGCAACCTCCGCCTCCTGGGTTCAAGCAATTCTTCTGCCTCAGCCTCCTGAATAGCTGGGATTACAGGCGCGCGCCACCACGCCCAGCTAATTTTTGTATTTTTAGTAGAGACGGGATTTCACCATGTTGGCCAGGATGATCTCGATCTGCTGACCTTGTGATCCGCCCGCCTCGGCCTCCCCAAAAAATTGATTTTTTAATCCTTAGAATATCTAAGGCAGTGAATAAAAATCACTAACATTAAGCTTGTCAACATATTTACTTTTCAATTTTACCATTCCATGAAGCACATAATATTAACGCGCTAATTTTTTAAAAATCAAATACATAATCATAATTAAATACAGACAGCTTAGGACATAATACTGTAAGTAGAGCTGAATTTCATATGACAATGACACTGTTGCTTTGTTCTTTGGTAACATTAATATCTTTTTATTAGATCTTTTTATTTGTTATACTTCAAATAATACTTCAAAATATTTTCAGACAATACTGATGGCAGTGGCGGGCCGTCTGCTGCCAAGGCTGCCATCGCGCTGTCGGCAGCAGGGAGGCGGTGGCTGGGAGTGCACACTCCTTGGAGCGAGTGGGAAAGCCACCCGTTTCGAGTTAAAGCAGGAGCTCCCAGGTGCTGCTGTGTCCGCCCAAACCAAGCTGCAGAACCAGCCCTCCACAGGCAGGGAGCAGGCAGAAACCCCGCCCAGGAGGGTGGGGCTGCAGCCACCCACACTGCAGCTGTGGATCCCAGCTTCCCAGTGCTATTGTGGGGGCCGGGGGCAGGCAGAATCTCTGCCCTCCTGGGTGTAGCTGCAGCTACAGGTCAGCTGCAGACCCAGGCCTCCTACTTCAGGGAGCAGGCAGGAGCCAGGAATCAGTGGGAGCCCCGCCCTTTTTGAGTGAGTGGGGCAGGACCTTCCCAGTACAGCCACGGAGGCCCTCCCTGGTTCAGCCCACACCCTTGGGGCCGGGGAAGGCCCCCCACTTCCCTGCAGGCTTAGGGGTGTCTGCTCCCACTGCCTGGCCTCTCTCTGCTCCTAGCACCTGCTCAGATCTTGGAGAAGGGTTCGGGCCAAACTTCCAGGCCATGAATGACAGTGGGAGGCAGACAGATTTCTAGACTGAAAAGGGTGGGGCTCCAGTAAGTCTTCACCTTTAGGTCAGAGAGGGCCTGAAGGCTGGGGGCCAGGCTGCCAGTCCCGAGGACCACAGTGGGGACTAGTAGTGCCTCTTCTGGGCCGGTTCATGGCTGCCCATGGGCCAATCAGCATCCTCTTCCTCCCCTCTGAAGTCCATGAAAATCCCAGGGCTCAGCCCAAGTAGAGGAGAGGAAGGCCACAGCAGGACCCAGAGGATGGAGAGAGGAAAGGATGACTAGCTATGGAGAAGAGCTACCCTCTCTGCTGGTAGCTGGAGATGATGGGAAGATCAGCGGCAAGAAGGAGCTACCCTCTCTCCTGAGAACTGAACACTGGATGAGATGACCCGTCTGCAGAGGGAAGCAACCCACTATGGGTCTCCTCTGAGCTGTTGTAACACTCAGCAAAGCTCCTGTTAGTCTTGTTCACCTTCCACTTGTCTGTATACCTCATTCTTTCTGGAAACAGGACAAGAACTCAAACAAAGGTGCAACCAGCCAAAGAGGTTTCCGGCCAGAAAATTGACACCCCAAAAGTCCTGTGACAATATTTTCAGCTTAAAAAATTACTTTGTATTTAATAAAAATATGTATACCTATTATTTGTAGTTACTATTTGTTGGTAAATTCTGATACTAAATATATTGCCTACTTATAAACAAAAATGTTACAAGTCAATTGGAGAGTACGTTGCTCTGCTCCATGAAATGTTTTCCTTTTGTCCCTCAAGAACTGTAAGTTATAGAGAAATCACTTAGATCTTGCTGTATAATCAGTGTATATACAATAACCTTTTGCTTTTTGGTATGTCAGGGTGACTTTTTCTGGGCTATAGAGAAAAAAATAAAATTACCATAGTTTTCAGTGCAGGCAACTACATTCCAATTGAATGTTCTCACATTCACAGGCTGGATTCCTACTGTATAATTATCAAAGAATAGATTTGTTTGTTTGATACTCTTTTATTTTGTAGGTAGCATTACTGTATAAAACAAGAAAATAGCCTTTGATTGACTTTGTATTGAGTTATAATTTACTTGCTCTTGTTGTTGAATTGAGACTGCCTAATTAACATATTTGTTTATGTTGAGCAATTCCGAGATCCACAGGCAGCTATTCTGTGCAGCATTTAGTGGCAGAGAAACCTATAAGATATGTTCCAAGGGCACATATGAGACAAAGGGTGGCAATTCTGCTTTGTAATAATCTGTTATTCATCACAGTCCAGTATTAGAATTGTTTCCACGACAAAGTTCATCAGATATATTAGAAATGAAATCAAATCGTAATTCATCTCTTAGAAGAGCAGTGTTGTTTGGAAAACCTGACCACAATTTGCAAGACTTTCTGATAACTCATCATTCTATATTAAATACATTAAAATATTAATAGTCTGATTTAAAATTTGATATTTGTAATTTGTCACAATTGTCTTTTCCATTCACCCTTTTAAATGCCTAAAGAAAAGGATTAAAATATCTACTAACAGCAAATTTTTTTTTTCTGGTAGAGAACCAGTATTTCTATTTTTCCATCTCTCATACAACAGCAATTTGGAGGTTGTACTTCTTTATATTAATATTTTCAAGGCAGAAAACAATAGATGTAAACACAGCTGTCATTCTGTGAAAATGATGAAAACCATAGGTGATGCTTTCATTTCCTAGTTATATTGTAACAGAATTCATGACTTAGAAGAACAAAAATGTATTCTTTTACAGTTCTGGAGGTGAGAAGTCTGAAACCAAGGTGTTGGTAGGGGTGGTTTCTTCTGAGAGCTGTGAGGGCATATCTATTTAATGCCTCTCTATTCACTTCTCATCGCCTCAGTTGTTTTCTTGGCTTGTAGATGACCAACTGTCTTTTTATGTTTTCCTTCTATGTCTTTCTCTGTGTCTGAATTTCCTCTTTTTATAAAAGCCTGATCCTACTGGATTAGGTAAATATCTTAATTATCTCTATAAGCACCCCCTTTCTAAATAAGGTAAACTTCACAGGTACTGAGAATTAGGACTTCAGCACCTTTTTAGATGAAACGATTTAACCCCAAACAGGTACTGACAGAAAACAGAAAAGTTTTCTTAGCGCATTCTGAGGTTGTAGTTTTCAAAATATTTTTTAAAAGACCTGACTTCTGAAAATAAAGACAGTGGTAAAGGATTTAAAGTTATTTCATTTATAAATTTTGAGAAATTTTGCTGGACAACTGTGTAAATTAATCTGTAGCCAAGTACTATAACATAACTTAACCTTTGCACTTCCCTCTCAATCTCCCCCTGTCCTTCTCCATCTCTTCTGTTCTAGTTATTTTGTTTTGGGTTCTGGTTTTTCATGGAAGCATAGTAATTATGCATGTACTAATATATGATAAAATAATAAGGAATCTTGTCACCATGTCGTCATCATTTTTGGGTAGACAGTAGGAATTTAATTTTTTCCAGGTGACTGAGGAGAGATAACTCTTTACGTTAATCTCTTTTAATTTTTTGCTTGAATATTTATTACCTCAAAGACATTTAAGATGTATTTCATGACCACTAGAAAGTAAAACATATCTTTAGGATCTGGATAAGCTTTTTGTTTTGTTTAGAGTTTCTGGGTTTATTTTGACCTTTGGCTGAGATTGGAAATCTAAAGCTATAATTTTCTATATATTTGAGTGTCTATATTTGAGAAAATATTGTACATTTTCTGTGATATTTTAGAATCCTTTGTTATTTTGTGCAAGTTAATAAGTTAGATTATAATGTGTCTTAAGTTCAAGAACTGTTTTTAATTGTATTGTAAAAATGTATAAGTACTTATGTGGATCAATAGATCCCCACTTTTACAAAAAGTAAAGAAACTGAAGCTTAAATGTGCCAGCCTTTTGAAAAAAGAAAAACCAAACAGAACATACTAGCTCAGAAACATTGATATATAGCAATTGAAGTATGTTATTATGCTAAAATTATGACTAATCTAATTAGTTTGCTAATTTTAGAAAATCAACTATATGTCTTTTTTTTTTACTTCTATCAAGTATAAATATAATACAAATGAACATGTTTGTCTTTATTTGCAATAAGATATGAATTTGCTTTCTATTGAAGACCACTATTCTAAACTTAAACTTCCTATCATAGTTCAAAGATCAGTTAAGCTAAGATTACTCCTATAAAATACTGGGATTATGAAATATATGAAGGTATATATTAAATTACCTCAAATAATAATTCTGGGCCGGGCGTGGTGGCTCACGCCTGTAATCCCAGCACTTTGGGAGGCCGAGGCGGGCGGATCACGAGGTCAAGAGATCGTGACCATCCCGGCCAACATGGTGTGAAACCCCGTCTCTACTAAAAATACAAAAAAATTAGCTGGGCATGGTGGCGCGCGCCTGTAGTCCCAGCTACTCGGAAGGCTGAGGCAGGAGAATTGCTTGAACCCGGGCGGCGGAGGTTGCAGTGAGCCGAGGTCGCGCCACTGCACTCCAGCCTGGCGCCTGGTAAAGGAGTGAGACTCTGTCTCAAAAAAAATAAATAAATAAAATAATAATAATAATAATTCTGGCAAACATTTTTACAAGAATCATAATTAAATTTTGAAACATGTCATTTGAACATAGTTGCTAAAATCTAGCAAAGTATATGAACAGACACTTCTCAAAAGAAGACATTTATGCAGCCAACAAACATATGAAAAAAAAGCTCATCATTACTGGTCATTAGAGAAATACAAATCAAAACCACAGTGAGATACCGTCTCTTGCCAGTTAGAATGGTGATTAAAAAATTAGGAAATAACAGATGCTGGTGAGGCTGTGAAGAAATAGAAACACTTTTACACTGTTGGTGGGAGTGTAAATTAGTTCAATGATTGTGGAAAACACTGCGGTGATTCCTCAAAGATTTAGAACCAGAAATACCATTTGACCCAGCAATCCCATTACTGGATATATACCCAAAGGATTATAAATCATTCTACTATAAAGACACATGCACACATATGCCTATTGCAGCAATATTTACAATAGCAAAGACTTGGAACCAACCCAAATGGCCATCAATGATAGATTGGATAAAGAAAATGTGGCACATATACACCATGCAATACTATATAGACATAAAAAATGAGTTCATGTCTTTTGCAGGGACATGGATGAAGCTGGAAGCCATCATTCTCAGCAAACTAAAACAGGAACAGGAAACCAAATACTGCATGTTCTCATTCATAAATGGGAGTTGAACAATGAGAACACATGGACACAGGGAGGGAAACATCACACACCAGGACCTGTCGGTGGGTGTGGGGAAAAAAGAAGGAGAGCATTAGGACAAATACCTAATGCATGTAGGGCTTAAAAACTATGTGATGTGTTGATGGGTACAGCAACAGCCATGGCACATGTATACCTACGTAACAAACCTACACATTCTGCGTATGTATTCCAGAACTTAAGTAAGATTAAAAAAATTAAAGCCTTGAACTAATATTGAAAATTGTGTTAGTGAATTAATTTGGGATACCTGCATGATTTATAAATAAAACAATACTGACGTATTACTCACAATTCATAGTCTTAAAATACTTTTTTATTTTTCATGTTATAAAATTGCTTAAGCATATTGAAACTTTAAAAGTGTAAATTAGCATGTGTGTGATGGTAGGATGTCTTATGATACATGCTTGAGATTTCCAGGTCAGCTAAGACAGTTATATGTAGCTGACACTTAATACCTCCTCATTTTCTCTGTCCAATAGAGATGAGTTCATTTGGTTATGTTTTTAGTTAATATGGGTGATTAAAACTATTTCAGAGGCAATGGTAACATAAAGTTTGATTATGTTTGCATAGTGTCATATTGTACTTTTGTGTATCAACAAAAATACGAAAGTGTTTATGTCCTCAAATAAAGGATGTGGTTGTTTTCAACTGTGAAAGAAGAAAGTAAAATACAAAACTGAAGTAGATGTGAAAAACTGTAGAACATCTGTGAAAAGTAAACCTTATCCTGCTTCATAACAGGTACAAATAATGAAGCTATGAAATACAGTTTTGACAACAATGCTCACTTCTGTTTCTATGTTTATTATGTAATAAAAGTAATATATTTTGCTGCCAAATGTTTTATCAAAGCAAATGTAAAATTTGTCTTTTTTACTTTTAAAATTACAATCTTCATGTATTTAGTCTCTTCTTAATAATGAGTTATGGGCCAGCGGTGGCTCAGGCCTGTATTTCCAGCACTTTGGGAGGCTGAGGCAGGTGGATCACCTGAGGTCAAGAGTTTGAGACCAGCCTGGCCAACATGGGGAAAACCCATCTCTACTAAGAAAACAAAAATTAGCCGGGCGTGGTGGTGCCTGCATGTGTTCCCAGCTCCTTTGAAGCCTGAGGCAGAAGCATTGCTTGAACTCTGGAGATAGAGGTTGCAGTGAGCCAAGTTTGCGCCACTGCACTGTAGCCTGGATGACAGAGCAAGACTCCTTCTTGGAAATAATACTAACAATGATGAGTTATTAATTTTGTTGTTGTGTTGTTTGAGATGGAGTCCCACTCCACCCAGCTGGAGTGCAATGGCGCCATTTCAGCTCACTGCAACCTCCGCCTCCCAGGTTCAAGCTATTCTCCTGTCTCAGCCTCATGAGTGAGTAGCTGGAATTACAGGCACCTGCCACCACGCGGGGCTACTTTTTGTATTTGTAGTAGAGACGGGGTTTCACCATGTTGGCTAGGATGGTCTCAAACTCCTGACTTCAGGTGATCCTCTCACCTCAGCCTCTCAAAGTACTGGGATTATAGGCATGAGCCACAGCACTGGGCGCATTATTGTTATTCATTAAGATAGACAGAGAAATAGGGAAGATTCAGAAAGATACATATTCAAAGAACTTGTAAGCTGTTGTAAATGTATTTACAGCTATGAGAAGGGAATTTTGGTATATTACATTTTGTTTCTGCATGTATCTATTTTTTATTTTTATACAATTAATATTTGTATACAATGAATGTTTATATTAACAGAACAAGCAATAAAATGTATGATCCCAATTGTGAATAAAATTACACCAAAATACCTCTGTGCGAAAGGACTGTGGGTTTTTTTTTTTAATCTACTCACATAGGCTTTTCTGTATATTTTTTTAATGAACAGGTTAAACTTTTGTAATCTAAATTTCAAAATGCCATTTTAAATGAAACAAAACAAAATGATCTTTTTTACATTCCCTGCAATCTGCTTGAATATCAGAGTCTGTGTCATTCTAGAATAATTTACTAAGATTTGTGCTGACTTTATCATGTCTTTGATGATTAAAATGTTTTCTGCATCTGAATAATCTGTCATCTTATATACATGGAATCTTCTTGCATGCTTATTTTAAAATAATGTGGTGTCACTTTGCTTACATAGATAATTAGTGGTTTTTCGTCTCAGATATCCAAGAGAATACTGTAAACAAATAAGTTATTCATATCAACTGCTTTAAAAAAAACAGAATTATTTGTCTTTGTAATTCTACATAATAGTAATATTTAACTATATATTAAATGTGTTATAACATATTTGCATAAGCAAAGAAGTAGTGGTAGAAAATATATTAAAATTTTGGTCATAATTATCTCTCGTGATGTGGAAAACTCACAGTTTCCATCTGCCATCTTCATGCCACTCAAAATATAATGAAGATAAATGTCAATATAATTTGGCCAATTTTGAAAAGTCTTAGGTGATATGATACTAATAGGATTATACATAGCATATGTTTTGGCAACTTATAGTCTCATGTTTTCTCAACATGCAGCAATCCATTGTCTTGTTCCTTAATACCACTGGGGCTCACTCCTCTGGTCTTCTATCAAGAACTTTAATTGAACTACGGAAAAGGGAACAAAGAAATTTATTATTCATCATACGATAACATCCTTTATTATGTGACTGAAATCTGTTATTCCATAACTTTAGTAAAAGTCAAAATTATTCATATATTTTTATTACATACTATGGTAAATTTTTAGCAAATAGAAGAGACAAAATATATGGTGAGTAAGGTAAAACTTGTATACAATGAGAATTTGTTGTTCTAGTCTCCAACATACCACTCACATTTTTGGGCAAACAGGTAATTTAACTCTCAGCTAGATGGTATATTTCAAATTATATTTAGCATAAGAATCAATTTATACACTTTACATACTTGTAAAAACCAATAATTCCAGGCATCCACATTAGGACAATTAAATAAGTACCTAGAAGAGTTGGGAAATAGATTCTATACATGAAATAATCTACCACAGTAGTTTGAGAATCACAGAGCTAGAAGAATGACTGAAACATCCCTTGCAAAAATGTTTTAAATGACAACCTACTGACCACAGCTTAGATCCTTTCTCAAAATTAATTCTAGGAAGTTGATAAAAAGACAGATGTTCAGGTCATTTGCTCAGAGGTTCCTATACCATAGCTGGAGTTTAACCAGCAGTCAGCATTTCTTTAATGTCTTGTAGTGATTCCTTTATAATAGTAGAATTAAGAATCATTTATTATTTTTTAATAAATATGTTGGGGACTCATGAAATTGATGGTTTATTTTAACCCACAAAATTTAAAATAAAAATAATTTATCAATTTTGCTCATTAGGATTATATTTGATGCATTTCAGATTTAGAAATAATTACATGTATTCTTTAAATTAGTATAATATTTGCTCACTTTAAAATAATACATGGAAGAGGACAGTAAATGGTGTAATATGAAAAGTTAAACTCCTTCAAATCTTGACTTGGCAATTTTATATCTCAAATGTGAGCTGATTTTTGAAGCATTTGTTTTAAATGTTACATACTTATATATAAATATGGTAAACAGAACAGCAACAAAAATGTATACATTAAAATCAAGGCTTTTTTTCTGTGTTAGAAACCTCTACTCATCATTGACACTTTTTTTCCCTTACAAAAACTGATTATGTCTATATTTCTATATTTTGATCAACTTTCCATATACCTTAGCAATCTTCCAATACTAGAAATATTAGTCTAATTATTTTAAACATCAAATATTAAAATACCTTTTAATTTTGTAATGTATTGAATGAGCTCCTCAATTGGAATATGTATATTTTTCCACTTTTGATAGTAGCATTTTGAATAATGTAAAAGTAAACATTCTTACTAGTATACCTTTGGGTGTATATCTGAAAAACAAGTTTCTGCTATTGCTAGGACCAAAGGTTTTTGTGTTTTTTTTTTTTTTTTTTTTTTTTTTTTTTTTTTTTTTT
>PVKV010007404.1:8532-96464 GCA_004027835.1 Alouatta palliata | reverse complement strand
TGTGGCGATTCCTCAAGGACCTAGAAATAGAAATTCCATTTGACCCAGCAATCCCATTACTGGGTATATATCCAAAGGATTATAAATCATTCTACTATAAGGACACATGCACACGAATGTTCATTGCAGCACAGTTTACAATAGCAAAGACCTGGAACCAACCCAAATGCCCATCGATGATAGACTGGACAGCGAAAAGTAAGATACATTTATTGGGTTTGTTTAAAATAGAAATAAAAACAAAACTAACAAAACCAACTATTGGTGAGGGCATGGCACAAAGTGACCCTCATATGCCCATTGGGAGCATAATTTGGTTCAACCAATTTAGAATATGGTTTGGCAATAATGCTAAATTTTAACAAAGGCATATCCTATGCCATAGAAATTCTCATTGGTGAAAACATGAGAAATATATGCATAATATGCCTGAGCCATGTATAACAATATTTATAGTATTAGTTTTAAAATAACTTAAATGTCCATCAGTGGAAGAATAAACAGATAATTTGTAATATATCTGTATAATGAAATACTATGTTGTAATATAATGAACATGATGATGGCTACATATAGTAGCATAAACTGATATTCTGGATATGATGTTGATAGAAAAAAGTCACGTGCAATGAATAAAGTATAATTTTATGGGATATGTTAGCCCAATTTTATTGTTTCAGAATGAATACATATATCAAAACATCCTATTGTACTCCATAAGCATATACAATTATTATTTGTCCATTTAAAACTAAAATAAAACTTAACAAAAAGAAAAGCAATAAAATTAAACCATAATTATTATGCATGCATATCCTTTAGTGAAATAATAAGGAAAAGCAGAAAAGAGATTAACATAAAAGCCAGAACAGTGATGTTTTGGGGGAAAAGAGTTTATTATTAAAAGGTGCATATGGAAGTTTTCTAAGTTGTGGGCTATCATCTGTTTTGAACTTTTTGGTAGTTTATAATAATTCACTGAGTTGTAGTTATGTTTTATACATTTTTGTTAATCATAGTTCACAATAAAATGGTTTAGAAGATCCCCATATGCCAAGTTACCCTTATTCTCAAGTGTCCCTGCCTCCCCCGAAATCCACATCCAAATTATTTCTCCTTTCTTCATGTGAGCACCTACCCTCTGTGGTAGGCAGAATTCCACAATGACCCCCAATAACCCTTTACCTTGTATAATTCCCTTCTTATAAAATATGAGCAGAACTTGTGCATTTGATGGTATTTCACTCCTATTACTTTTTTCTATTAAATGGCAAATGTAATTAAGATCACTGATCAGTTTGCTTTCAGGTAATTACCAGGGGATTATTTGAATAGGCCTAACCTAATTCTGTGAATCCTTTAAAACAGGAGTTTCCGACCCCTGCAGACTGGTCCATGACCTGTTAGGAGCCCGGCCACACAGCAAAAGCTGAGCTGCCGCTGGCAAGGGAACATTACTGTGTGAGCTCCTCTGACTCCTGCCAGATCAACAGCGACAGGAGATTCTCAGGGTGTGATCCCTATTATGAACTGCACATGCGAGGAATCTAGGTTGCATGGATGATACTTACGAGACTCTAATGCCTGATGATCTGAGAAGAAACAGTTTCATCCCAAAACTATCCCTCCCTCCACCCTGCCATCTGTGGAAAAATTGTTTTCCATGAAACCAGTCCCTCGTGCCAAAAAGGTTGAGGGCCACCTCTTTAGAAGTGCATCTAGAGCCCAGGGGCAGAAGAAGTAAGTGAAAGAGAGTCAAGGCATGCAGGAGATTCACTGCAGTGGATATTCTCCATTGCTGGTTTTGGAAAGGAAGTGCCACAAGGCAGGAAATGGTGGGCAGCCTCTAGGCATGGAGAGAAAACTCAGTCCATATGCCTCAGTCTTAACACTGTAAGGAACTGAGTCCGTCCAACACCCACAATGTGCATTCTTGAAAGTGAATTCATCCTGAGTTTCTAGATAAGAACACAGGCCAGTCAACACCTTAAGTGTGATACCCTAAGCAGAGACTCTAACTGTGAGATAAATAAATCAGTATTGTTTCACGCCACTACACTTGTAATAACTTGTTACACAACAATAGAACTTTGTGCCTAGTATACTTTTTTGGGTCTTATGCTTCTCTTTCTTCCTTTTTTCCAGACCAAGCTAAGTTTTTTTTAAAAATATGTATTATTTGAGGCTGACCACGGTAGGTCACATCTCTAATCCCAACACTGGGAAGCCCAGGTGGGAGGATCACTAGAGGCAAGGAGTTCAAAATCAGCCTGAGCAGTACAGGAAATCCCTGCTTCTACAAAAAAAAAAAAAAAAAAAAAAAAAAAAAAAATTTAAAAAGAAAGTAGTTGAGCCTGTTGCCAAGCGCCTGTAGTTCCAGTTACTCAGGAGGCTGAGGTGGGAGGATTGCTTGAGCCTGGGAGGTTGAGGCTGCAGTGAGCCATGATAACACCACTGGACTTCAACCTGAGTGACAGAGCCTTGTCTAAAAATATATATACATACACACATGCATACATGCATGCATATATATACACACACATGTACACACACACACACATAATTTGAAAAATATGGACCAATAACCGACATCTGTGTAGCCACCACACAGATTACAAAAATTAACAAATGGCTATATTTGCTATTGTTTTAAGAAGTAAAATATTAGAGATACATCCAGAACTTCAATCTTTATCCTATTTCCCATTCTGTCTCCTCAGAAGGAATATCTTTACAAATATCTATTTATTATCAAATTTGTTGAATGCATAATTCACTGGTGATATCTCAGGATCAAATATTCTTGATTGTCAATATTTTTCTTATAGAGGATCATGTCCTCATGTGGTTTGTGGTCTAATTGTAAGCTTATGTTTATAGTCATTGTTTTATTCTCAAGGTATCCGGTCCCATAAAGCCTGGTAGTAGGCGTATGGTTATGAAGTGTTTTATGTTTATTTTTTTTTTTAATTTTCAGGTGGTCTGGGGGATTTATTGGTCTAGAACCAACTTTTGAACTCACCTATCATTTTAGAAATTTGCATTTCATATTGATAGAGCAAACTTAGGCTTTATGACTTTACCTATCATGAGTTCTCTTACCTAACAAAAAGTTAATCTTTTAGTTTTCCATGCTAAATTTTGAAAAATTATTTTTTGGTTTGATTGTTTTTTCTTCCCTTTATATTTTCAGATACTGATCCTGAGACATATTTTGTTTTTTTCTGGTTCTAAGATAGTGATGTTGATGTCTGTTGTGAAACTTTGGTTCTTACTTTCTTAATTTAAAAGAACTTAAGAGACACACAGCAAAGTCAATGCAGCATAGAGCAATTTGTTGCAAAGTAGAAAGAATACTCTGAAAGTTATATGCAGAACAGACAGTACACCCCGAAAGAGGATTCAGGGTAGGCTACTTTTAAGGATGAGACCACAAAGGCTGGCACCATGGAGAACTCTTTATGGGAGCCTTACATGGTATTCATAAGGGAATGGGAAAGAGTGTCGCTGGTAAGCATGTTATGGGTGGTTCTTTGGTTCCACATGCGCAATAGTTTTACATGCTTGTTCATACATCGCATATCGTATTAGCCGTAAATCTCCACTCAGGAGTTCGCATTTTACTTTTATAATGAGCAAAGAGTCAACTGAGGACAAGTAAAATGAAAATGCATGTGCTCTCTACAGGAGAAATTCACTATTGGAGAGAGTTTTGCTTGAATGAGCTTGACTACCATGCAAATGCTGGGGCTTATTGTATTTATAGTTAAGGTGGCTACATCCCAAGTACCTAGTTACTATCTTGACTATCTATCCTGCCTCAGTGGGTGTACTACTAATTTTATAATCACTGAGGTGTCTCAGTTTCAGCATTCTGCCTCACGTGTCCAAAATATCACATAATGTCTTCTTATGCACAGTATGAAGCCCAGTCTTGTGATTTTGACCTGCTAGTTTACCATTCAAGTTTCTTCTTTTTAATGATTTGTGAGTTTTCTTTCCCTTCTTTGAGTTCAAATGTAAATTACATTATAAAGAATATTTGATTAAACTTGCATTTTTAAATATATGAGGGCAAAGTTGTTTCTTGGTTAGCTGAATTTACTGTCTTCCCAGAATTTTATGTTCTATAAGGTCAAATGACATTTAAAAATGAATGTTTTATTTTAAAACATATTTAAAGTGAGTTATTTTCAGTTTCTATCTAAATTACAAGCATATCTTGGAGATATTGTGAGTTTTCTGTCAGATAACCACCAGAAAGTGCATATCACAGTAAAACGAGTCACATGAATTTTTTGATTTTCTAATGCAGATAATAGTTAAGTATATACTATCCTATAGTTTATTAGTGTGCAATAGCATTATGTCTACAAAAATGAAATACCTTAATTTAAAAACATGTATTGTTAAAATTGCTAACAGCCACCTGAACTTTCAGCAAGTCAGAACCTTTTTGCTGGTGAAGGGTCTTGCCCCAATGTTGATGGCTGCTGACAGATCAGAGTGGTGGTTGTTGAGGGTTGGAGTGGCTGTGGCAATTCCCTTTTTTTTTTTTTTTGAGACAGAGTCTCACTCTGTTGCCAGGCTGGAGTACAGTGGCACGATCTCGGCTCACTGCAACCTCAGCCTCCTAGGTGCAAGTGATTCTGCTGCCTCAGCCTCCTGAGTAGCTGGGATTACAGGCATGTACCACCACACCCAGCTAATTTTTATATTTTTAGTAGAGACGGGGTTTCACCATTTTGACCAGGATGGTCTCGATGTCTTGACCTTGTGATCTGCCTGCCTTGGCCTCCCAAAGTGCTGGGATTACAGATGTGAGCCACTGTGCCTGGCCAGTAATTTCTTAAAATAAAACAACTGTGAAGTTTGTTGCATCAGTTAACTCTTCCTTTCATGAAAGATTTCTTTTTTTTTTTTTTTTAAGACGGAGTTTTGCTCTTGTTACCCAGGCTGGAGTGCAATGGCGCGATCTCGGCTCACCGCAACCTCCGCCTCCTGGGTTCAAGCAATTCTCCTGCCTCAGCCTCCCGAGTAGCTGGGACTACAGGCATGCGCCACCAAGCCCAGCTAATTTTTGTATTTTTAGTAGAGACGGGGTTTCACCATGTTGACCAGGATGGTCTTGATCTCTTGACCTCGTGATCCACCCGCCTCGGCCTCCCAAAGTGCAGTGTTGTTTGACAGCATTTACCCACAGTGTAACTTCTTTAAAAATTATAGTCGATATTCTCAAATCCTGCCACTGGCAACTAAGTTTACTTAATATTCTAAATCCTTGTTTTAATTTCAACAATCTTCAAAGCGTCTTCACGAAGAATGGATTCCATTTCAAGAAACCACTTTCTTTGCTCATCCATGAGGAGTAACCCCTCATCCTTTCAAGTTTTATTATGAGATTGTAGCAATTTAGTCACATCTTCATGTTCTACTTCTTTTTTAAAATTAATTTTAATTTTAAGTTCCAGGGTACATGTGCAGGGTGTGCAGGTTTGTTACACAGGTAAACGTGTGCCATGGTGGTTTGCTGCACCTATTAACTCATCACCTAGGTATTATGCCCAGCATGCATGACCTGTTTTTCCTAATGCTCTCCCTCCCCCAACTCACTCCCCACAACAGGCCCAGTATGTGTTGTTCCTCTCCCTTTTTCCATGTGTTCTCATTGTTCAGCTCCCACTTAAAAGTGAGAACATGTGGTTTTTGGTTTTCTGTTCCTGTGTTAGTTTGTGGAAGATAATGGCTTCCTGCTCCTTATTCTAGTTTTGCTTGGTATTTTCACCACATCTGCAATTACTTCCTCCACTGAAGTCTTGAGCCCCTCAAACTCATACTTGAGGGTTGGAAGCTACTTCTTCCAGATTATTGTTAATGCTTATATTTTTATCTCTTCTCTTGAATCATAAGTATTATTAATAGCATCTAGAAGGGTAAAACTTTTCTAGAAGTTTTCAATTTACTTTGCTCAGATCTATCAGAGGAATCATCATCTATGACAGCTATAGCCTTACAAAATGTATTTATTAAATAATAACACTTGAAATTACTTCTTGATCCATGGGCTATGGAATGGATGTTGTGTTAGCAAACATTAAAAACAACATTAATCTCCTTGTACATCTCCATCTGAGTTCTTGGGAAACCAGGTGCATTGTCAATGATCAGTGATATTTTAAAAGAAGTCTTTTTTTCTGAGCAGTAGTTCTCAACAGTGGGCTTAAAATATTCAGTAAACCATGCTGTAAACAGATATGCTGTCATCAAGGCTTTATTGCTCCATTTATAGAACACAGGCAGAGTAGATTTACTATAATTCCCAAAGGCCCCAGAATTTTCAGAATAGTTAATGAGCATTGGATTCAACTTAAAGCCACCAACTCTATTAGCTCCTAGCAAGACAGTCATCTCATCTTTTGAAGCTTTGAATCCAGGCATTGACTTCTCCTCTCTAATTAGGAAAGTCCTAGATGCATCTTCTTCCAATAGGAGGCCGTTTCATCCACATTGAAAGTGTGTTGTTTGGTGTAACCACATCTTAGCTAGATCTTCTAGATAACTTGCTGCAGCTTCTACATAAGCACTTGCTGCTTTACTTTGCACTTTTCTGTTGTGGAGATGATATTTTTTCTTAAACCTCGTGAACTAACCTCTGCTAACTTTGATCTTTTCTTCTGCAGCTTCTTTGCTTCTCTCAGCCTTCATTGAATTGAAGAGAGTTAGATCCTTGACCTGGATTAGGCTTTAGTGTAAAGGAATGTTATGTCTGGTTTAATCTTCTTTGCAGGCCACAAAAACTTTCTCTATATCAGAAATAAGGTTGTTTCACGTTGTTATCATTCGTGTGTTCAGTGGAGTAGCACTTTAATTTATTTTACAACCTTTCTATTGCATTCACAATTTTGCTGTTTGGCACTAGAGGACTCACCTTCAGCCTGTCTTGGCTTTCAACATGCCTTTCTCACTAAGCTTAATCATTTCTACCTTTTGATTTAAAATGAGACATGTGCAACTTTTCCCTTCACTTGACGCCATTGTAGGATTATTACTTAGCCTAATTTCAATATTGTTGTGTCTTAGAGAACAGAGAGATCCAAGGAGTGGAAGAGAAACCCCAGTTGGTAGAGCAGTCAGAAAACATACATTTATCAGTTTAAGTTCACCATCTTTTATGGGTGAGGTTTGTGGCATCCCAAAAACAATTACAGTAATGACATCAAAGATCACTGATCACAGATTGGTATATCAAATATAATATCATAAGAAAGTTTGAAATATGGTGAGAAATACCAAGCTGTGTCAGAGAGACACAAAATGAGCATATACTGTTGGAAAAAATGGCACCAATGAATTTTCTCAATGCAGGGTTGACAAAAACCTTCAACTTGTAAAAACCTCAGTATCGAGGAAGTACAATAATGTGAAGCACAATAAGATGAGGTATGTTCTGTACTATTAAAGTAACTCACAACAGGCTAAATTAAGACTGACAGGAAACCTATTGTGGAATCTAGAAGGAATTTCTACTATTAGGTCGATTGAACTAGATTGAAAAGTGTAATTGATGGTCCATTTTCCAAGCTCACGAGAAATCTGCTCACTCCAATGTAGTTAGAAAACCCCTCCCTCCCTCATGCACTCTGCCCTCTTGTTTACAAATACAAGCTCTCTGCTAAACAGATATTTCTCCCTCCACTGTACATGCATTTTTTTGATATACCTAGAGAGCTATTCTCTCTCACTTCCTGCTTTTTTCCAACTCTATCTCCAAACCACATCTGTATTCCTTCTTTCTAATCATCTTGCAAAAGGCTGCAGACTGCAAAAGTACAACTGCATGAAGCATGTGGAGAGGGAAAAGGCTCAGGATGGCACGCTGAATTTTGGAGCCAAAAACCTTCAAGTAAAGCATACAGGATTGACTCAGGAAAAATATTCATAGCAGTGCATTCTAAAGATTTCAGCATAATTTACATTAAAACAATGGAGCTAGGGAAAGTCTTGAAGTATTTACATAAAGCTGCCATCCAGTTGGACATCCAGCAATCCAGCGACAAGGGGGGAATTTCACATGCCCTGATTTTTAGCAAACGTAGATCTAGGAAGATAGTCCTTTACCCAGAAGGGAGAAAAAACCAACATGGAGCCTATGACAATATACTGCATAGCCCAGGAGAGGAAAGAGTATCTTGAATATTGAGAAGAAGAGCTTATATCTAAAGATTTTTTATTAGGAAAACAAAATAAAAATATTTTAAACCTTTAAATAGTATGCATCAAAACATGTTATTCTTACTCCTATAGTTGAAGGCAATAAAGGTGTAACATATAGACAGCAAATGACAGAAATTTTAAAAATGTAGGTGAGAGCAAGGAATGATTATGAGAAAATTAAAAGGATAATGGTAGAAACAAAATTTGTGCCAGAGGTAGTAAAGAAAGGAACTGATAGTATGGAAACAGATATAATAATGTGGAATGTGTATTTGAGAAAGATTAGATAGAAATTAGAAATAAATGATAAAATTAGATAATATTATGGTGTATATTTGAGAAATACTTGATTAGATAGAAGTTGAGAAATAAATGATAATATTATGAGAGAAGATGGAAAAGAAAGGAGTAATAACAGATCTATAATAAACATGTTCATTACCTCTGAGGAAATCAAAACAATTGGAACAGATCTAAAGACTAAAAAAGAATTCATTTCCTGAACTAAAAAGTAAAATAAGCCACTAGAGAATTCAGATCAAAGAATCACAGTCACTGTGCTCCATGTAATGTGAATAAAAATTTGTATTCTATTGGGTCAAATTTAATTACATAAGTGAAACATGAAGCTTAATTAACAGTTTCTCCCAAGAATTCATAGAAATAAATATCAAACCAAGATGAGTTGGAAGACATGCCATTTATAGCATCCAGTGATTCAGATTTTTCAAAGTAGATAGCCAAAAGCAAGTTGCATGTTTTCCCCCTAGCTTTATTGAAGTATAATTCACAAGTAAATCTGTATATATTTAAGGTATATAATTTGATGTTTTGAAATACATACACACTGTAAAATAATCCCACAATCAAGCTAATGAACATATCCAATACCTGACATAGTTACTATTTTCTTCTTTTTATTTTGTCTGTGCATGTGTGAGAACACTTAAGATCTACCCTCTTAGCAAATTCCAAATATACAACACAGTATTGTTAACTACAGTCACGGTGTTGTATATTAGGTCTCCAGAACTTGTTCATCTTTCATAACTAAGATGTAACTAAGATGTGCTCTTTGATCAACAGCTCCTCATTTTCCCCTGCCGCAACCATTGGCAACCACTATTCTACTGTTTGTTTCTGTGAATTTGACTATTTAAGATTCCACATAAAGTGAGCTCATGCGGTGCGGTATTTGTCTTCCTTAGTCTGGCTTGTTTCACTTAGTATAATGGTCTCATGTCCTCCAGGTTCATCCATGCTGTCACAAATGTCAGAATTTCCTTTTTTAAAATGACTGAATAACATTCCATTACGCATGCACACACACACCTGATACACACATGCACCATTTTTAAAAAGTCCATTCGTCCGTCAATGGACATTTAGGTTGTTTCTATGTCTTGGCTTTAGTGAAAAATGCTGCAGTGAACATGGAAGTGTAGATATTCCTTCAAAATACTGATTTTATTTCCTTTGGACATATATCCAGAGGTGAGACTGCAAAGTTCTATAGTGGTTTTATTTTTAATTTTTTGAAGACCCTCCATACTTGTTTAAAATAACTGTATGAAGTTACATTCCCAGCAATAATGTATAAGTGTTCCTCTTCTAGTTGTATGGTTCCAACACTCTTAATATAAAAAGTACCAAAAGTGATTGTAGATGGTGATTAAAGAATACATATTTTTTAATTTCGTTTGTAATATGTTTTTAATATGTTTGTAATGGCATACAAACATATCATTAAACATATTTTCTTGTAACCACTACCTGGGTCATGAAGCATCATGCTGCAGACATGAAACCCTGAAGCCCTCACGCCTCTTCAGTCACTATTTCCTTTTATCCTCCTTTTATGGTAATAATTACCTTTTCTTTACTGGATAAGCCTGCTTCACTAAACAATGTGGTTAACTGTCTGTTTTTGAGTTTTATATAAATGTAATCATACTGTATGTATTTTTGTATGTTTATTTCTTCTTTCAACAGTATATTCCTGAGATTTATCTCTGCCAGTTATGTGTAGCTGTGGTTCTTTCATTTTCATTGCTATTTAGTGTTCCTGTTCATGAAAACACCAAAATTTATTTATACATTCATTCTTTCTGTTTTTCAGATATTGCCAATAATAGTGCTATACAATTGATGTACATGCCTTTTGGTGAACATGAGTTTATAATTGTTGGTTGTATGTTTAGAATAGAATTGCAAGCTAACAGGCTAGCATAGGCTTAGCCTTCCAAACTTAGTTTTCAGTTTGTTAGAATAATTGACATTATAAACAACTGGGTATGAGAATTCCATTTGCTTCGCATCATTACCAACACTCCATATTTTCAGCTAAGTTTTAGCTGACCTAGTGCATGGAAAGATATCACATTTTAGTTTTAATCTGCATTTCTTTTGTGACTAAAGACTGAATGCAATTTCATAGCTTTATTAACCATTCAACATCTTTAATAAAGTGTCTTTTCACAACTCTTGCCTATCTTTCTTGTCTTTTTCTTATAGATTTGCAGGAAATCTTTATGTATTTCAAATAAAAGCCCTTTGTTTACATGTATAACAAATGTATTCTCTGGCTTTATTCCCCCTGTATTTTTATGATAACTTATAGGTAATAGGGTTTTTTAGTTTTCATTTATTTCTATTTATCAGTCTTCATGCTGATCACATTTTTTAAAGAAATCACTTTATATCCAAATTTGTAAAGATAGTCTTGTATTTTGACTTTAGAAAGCTTTATTGTTTTTCCTTCATATTTAGGTTTATGATCTACCTGAGGTTGATATCTTTTATATGGTGGGAAGCAGGGTTCTAATTTTATTTTATTTCTCTTATTGCTTATCCAATTATCCCAGAACAAATTATTGGAAATCTGTGTCTTCCCCACAGCTCTGCAGTTTCATCCCTGTGTAAGTCAAGTATGCATAGAAGGATAGCTCTCTATTCGGACTCTCCCACTTATCTGTATGCATTTTTTCATTACCAAAGCTTTGTAACATGATATCACATCTGAAAAGCAAATCTTTTCACTTGTTCTTCTTCTTGAAGTGAATCAGCTACTTTTTAAAATTTTTGCTTTTCCATAAAAATTGTACCATCCACTTGCCAAGTTACCTACTTCAACAAACTTGTTGGATTTTGAATGGTATTACATTGAATCTATAGATTTATTTGGGAAAAACTGATAACTTTAAATATAGACTCTCTCAACCCATCAACATATATGTCCTTTAACTCTTTTTAAGTGTATGTCAGTACAGTTTTATTATTTGATTTGTAGAAATATTGCATATTTGTTACAGAATTATTATTTGATATTTTAACATGTTAGTGAGATTATATATAGTATTTTGATTACTTTTAATTATTGTTTTATTTAAATAAAATAATTTTTGTATATAGATTTTGTATATAGAAATATTGCTAAACTCATTTAGAAACTCTTATAAAATCAAATCATCTGTGAACTACGATGGATTTGTTTCTAAAATCCTTCTTACATTTCTGTTCCCTGTCCTGGGCAGGATCTCTAGTATAATGTGAACTCAGGCCAGACACAATGGCTCATGCCTGTATCCCAGCACTTTGGGAGGCCGAGGAAGGTGGATCACTTGAGCCCAGGAGTGTGAGTCCAGCCTCGGCAACATGGTGAAATCCCATCTCTACTAATAATACAAAATTAGCTGGAAGTGGTGGCATGCACCTATGGTTCCAGCTACTCTGGAGGCTGAGATGGGAGGATCACCTGAGCCCAGGGAGGTCAAAGCTACAGTGAGACAAGATTACACCTCTGCACTTCGGTCTGGGTCGCAGAGTGAGATACTGCCTCAAAAAAAAGTGAACCAAAAGTAGTAAGAGGGTACATTTTTGTCTTGTTTCTGATCTTGCTACAAGACTTTTATGGTTATACTTGTGGACCACATAACCCAGGTAATGATGCTTTGGTCAGTGACAGACCATATATATCACTGTGGTCCCATAAAATTACGATACCATATTTTTCCTGTACCTTTTTCATATTTCAATATTTTTAAATAAACAAATACTCACCATTATGTTACAATTGCCTGTAGTATTCAGTATAGTAACCTGCTGTACAGGTGTGTATCTTAGGAGCAATTGGCCATACCATATAGCCTAGGTGTGTAGTAGGCTACATCATCTTGGTTTGTGTACGTACACCCTATGATGTACATACAAAAATGACATTACCGAATGATGCATTTTGTAGATTGTATTCCTATTGTTAAGTGACACATGACTGTGATATATTTTTAATCATAGGTCTTTCTTTTCCTAACCTGCTGAGAGATTTTATTTTTATTATGAATGAATGAGGAATTTTGTCAAATGTTTTTTTCTGTGCCATATGAGATTATAAAATCATCTTTACTCTTACTTCACAAATGAGGTGGATGTAGTATTCTTGCAGAGGATGGGTGGAGCCCTGCAGGGGTTGGGTGGAGCCCAGGGCTGGGATCTGCTGCAGTTCTGAATTACCATTCTTTTTACTCACCCCCTTCATTTTGGTTTGGTAGTTTCTTACTCTCTTTTCAGTACTTTCCTCAATTTAAAATAATTTTTAAAGAATTGTTTAATAAAACATTGAAAAGATTTAAAACATTTTTTTTACTTTTTAAAAAAAAATTTAAGTTCTAGGATACATGTCCAGAACATGCAGGTTTTGTTACATAGGTATACATGTGCCATGGTGGTTTGCTGTACCCATCAACCTGTCGTCTAGGTTTTAAGCCCCACATGCATTAGGTATTTGTCCTAATGCACTCCCTTCCCTTGTCCCCCACCCTCTGACAGACTCCGGTGTGTGATACTCCCTTCCCTGTGTCCATGTGTTCTCATTGTTCAACTCCCACTTATGAGTGAGAACAGTAGTCTTTGGTTTTCTGATCCTGTGTTAGTTTGCTGAGAATGATGGCTTCTAGCTTCGTCCATGTCCCTGTGAAGGACATGAACTTGTTCTTTTTTATGGCTGCATAGTATTCCATGGTGTATATGTACCATATTTTTTTTATACAGTCTATCATTTGGTTTGGTTCCAAGTCTTTGCCATTGTAAATAGTGCTGCAATAAATATATGTGTGCATGTGTCTTTATAGTAGAATGATTTATAATCTTTTGGTTATATGCCTAGTAATGGATTGCTGCGTCAAATGGTATTTCTGATTCTAGATCCTTGGGGAATTGCCAGACTGTCTTCCACAATGGTTGCACTTATATACCCTCTCACCAACAGTGTAAAAGTATTCCTATTTCTCCACAGCCTTGCCAGCATCTGTTGTTTCCTGACTTTTTAATAATTGCCATTCTAACTGGTATGAGACGGTATCTCATTGTAGTTTTGATTTGCATTTCTTTAATGACCAGTGATGATGAGCTGTTTTTCATGTCTGTTGGCTGCATAAATGTCTTCTTTTGAGAAGTGTCTGTTCATATCCTTTGACCACTTTTTGATGGGGCTGATTGTTTTTTTTTTCTTGTAAAATTTTTTCATATTCCTTGTAGATTCTGGATATTAGACCTTTGTCAGATGGGTAGCTTGCAAGGATATTTTATTATTATCTGAAATATGAGTAATCTTACATTAAAAATGAAGAAAATGGCAAAACTATATTTTGTTTAATAATGAAAATAGCTACTATGGGAAAATGTAACATGATAAGTACTAAAAAGCTAATGTGGCAGAACAAGAGTTTCTTATAACAAAGACCAAGAATTGCCAGGCTCCTAATTGTAGCTGAACCAAGAGACCAGATGTGCAGCTGGAGTTGATTTTGTTCTTCTATGATTGACTGCAGCTTTGGGGTCAGGAGATCTGGGTATTATTCTTGGCTCTAACTTTGGCCATGGCACTGACCCTTTCTGGATGCCCAGTTCATTTCATTATACTTTATCTTGCCGTTATCCGGGTCCTATCTTGGCATTCGATTACAGTTTGTTACTCTGTAATTCTCCATCTGAAATTCTCTCCGAGTCTCAACACACATCTTCCATTTAATACCTTTCCCTGTGATTTTCCATTAGGTCAGTCACACTCATTTCCTCCAGCTTTTAAATGTCTCAAGAAGTCCTTTGGGATCCATATATTAATGAATAGCCATAGTTGTTTTTAGTTTGCAGGAGAACAGAGAGCAACCTGGGAATATTGCAGCCATTCATTTGCAAACGATTTAAGAAATACTTCATCCTGCTTTATTGTGTTTCATGTGATATAAACACACCTCTCAATCGAATTATTCTCTGTATTCAAGTGGGAGGTTAAATTATACTGTAGACAGAAAGAGAAGAGTACAGTTATTATGAACAGAGTTGGGAAAGTAGGAGAAAAGTAGTTTAGAATTTTATGTCATTAATAAGAATATATAGATATAAAACTATGTGTTCAATTCTTTAGCTTTATAGCTCAGAGACATGGCATTTAAAAATTGAAAACACATTTTTCTCAGTAACAGCGTAGGCTTTCTCTTGGTTTCTGGTTGCTATGTTAATGAATAAATGTGGACCTAACCATTTTTCATTTGCGGTGTTTTTATTGGGAGAAGAAATAGTTCCTTAGAGTCTCTAAGGAGACAATGAAATAAAAATTGAAGATAACATAAAATGAATCCCAAACAGGATAAGAGAGGCTATCTTAAGATCAAGAAAAACACATTGTCTCATTATGTTAGAAGGGGAACGTAGTGGTTCTGATTGTAATCACATCTCTGGCAATTGTGAGAGGGAGACATGCTTTCCTTGAAGTAGTGTATCATGTATTCCATGAGCAGCTAACAACATGGGTCCCCAGAGAAGGCCACCTGTTCTCAAGTTCAGCCTCCACCTCTTCCTAGCTGAAATGCAAGGACCTAGAATAGTCAACATAACTTTGAAAAGAAGAACAAAATTAGGTGACTTATACTGTATAACAAATAGATTATTTGACAGAATAGTGAGTCCAGAAATAAACATATATAGACAACTGATTTTTGACAAAAGTACAAAGGCATGTCAGTGGAGAAAGTGGTGGTAGAACAACTGGTTATCCATAAGCAAGCAAAACAAAACAAAGACATTTATACCTGAGGTCATACACAAAAATCAACTAAAACTGAGTAACAGGCCTACTTATAAAACATAAACCAAAAAAACTTCTAGAGGTAAACACAGAAGAAAATCTGCCTGCCCTTCTGTTAGGTACATATTTTTTCTTAGATATTACCCCAAAGGCACAGTCCATAAAAGGGAAAATTTGATAATTAATATTTATCAAACTTAAAAATTTATGTTTAAAAGACACTGTTAAGAAAATAAAGAGACAAGCTACAAATTGAGAGAAATAACTTGCAAATGGTAAGTCTGATAAAGGACTTATATATCCAGAATACAAAAGATTAATAAAACAATCTAGCAACAAATAGACAAATATCTTACGAGATATTTTACCAAAGAAGTGAAAACTGATGGGCAAATAAACCCATCATTACTTATTTAGAAAATGCAAATTAAAACCATTGTAATACCACGACCCAACCACTACAATGACTATAATCATAAAGACAGATCATATCAAGATTTGGCAAGAAAATGGAGGAATTGAAACTCTAATACACTGTTGTTGGGAATGTAAAATGGTACAATCACTTTGCCAGACAGTTTGTCAGTTGCTTAGAAAGTTAATGTATTGGGCCAGGTGTGGTGGCTCACGCCTGTAATCCCAGCACTTTGGGAAGCAGGTGGGTGGATCACTTGAGGTCAAGAATTTGTTACTAGCCTGCCCAACATGGTGAAACCCTGTCTCTACTAAAAATACAAAAATTAACCAGATGCACACCTGTAATCCCAGCTACTAGGAAGGCTGAGGCACAAGAATCGCTTGAACCTGGGAGGCGGTGGTTGCAGTAAGCCAAGATTGTGCCACTGTATTCCAGCCTGGGTGACAGAGCTAGACTCCGTGTCAAAAAAAAAGAAAAAGAAAGTTAATATATTGGGAAGGCAAGGAAGGAGGATTGCTTGAGCCAGGAGCTTGAGACCAGCCTGGACAACACAGCAAATCCTGTCTCTAAAAAATTTTTTAAAAATTATCCAGGCATGGTGGCACGTGCCTGTGTTCCTAGTTTCTTGGGAGGCTCAGGTAAGAGGATCCCTGGAACCCAGCAGTTGGAGTCTGCAATGATCTATGATTGTGCCACTGCACCACAGGCTGGACAACAGATTGAAGACTCTTGTCTCTGAAAAAAAAAAAGAAAAAAAAGTTAATATACACTGTCCATATCCAGCCTCTCCACTGCTGGGAATTTGACCAAGAAAAATATAAGCATATATTCATTTATACAAAGACTTGTACATGAATACTCATAGCAGTTTAATTTGTGGTAGTCCTAGACTGGAAACAACTCAAATGTGGATTAAGAGGTGAATAAACAAACCAACTGTATGTCCACACAATAAAACACTACTCAGCAGTAAAATGAATGACTTATTGGTATACGCAATAATTTGGATGACTTTAAAATGAATTATGTTGAAGGAAATAAGGTAGACCAGAAAGGTACATACCATAAATTCCGTTCATACAAAATTGTACAAAATATAAACAACTATATTGTGAGAGAAAGCAGACCTGTGGTTGCCTAAGGATGAAGTGGGTAGAGTATAGGAAGGGGCAGGAAGCTGGGATGACCAAGGGACACAAGGAGACTTTTCACTGGATGAGGAATTCACAGTTGTATAAATATGTCAAATATGATGTTTATCAAATTATGTACTAATGTTATTAAATAAATATATCAAAGGTACATAAATGTGTCAAATTTGATAAGTTTATCAAATTATATACTGTTACTAGAGGTTTTTTTTATGTCAGTTATACCTTAAAAAACTTTTTAAAAGTGGACAACGTTAAAAACATCTATTTTGCAACCCCAAGATAAATGGAACCAATAACCACACCCTTGTTATAGGTTATTGTGATTATATAATAAGATAACTTATGTAGGATGTTTGGTATTGCACCTGACAACTGTAAACCCTCCTTAAACATTAGCAATTCTTCCCCTCTTTATTAATTATGAAAAGAACGTATCTCTAAGAAGAACAGAGAAGGTGCTTTTTGAAGCTGTGCTGCAGGTGAGGATTGGGAGGCAGCCCTCATTCTCTGCAATGGGCTGAATTCTGTCCTCTTCGAATTTATATGTTGAAGTCCTAACCCTTGGTGTTAGGTATTGTGACTGTATTTAAAAGTAGTACCTTTAATGATGTAATTATGTTAAAATGAGGTCATTAGCATGGGCCCTAATCCAGGACGGCTGATGTCCTTGTAAGAAGAGGTGATTAGGACACACAGAGATACCAGGAATGTGCACACACAAAGAAAGGCTATGTGAGGACACGGGGAGAAGCAGCCATCTACAAACTGAGGATAGGAGTCTCAGAAGAAACAGCTTTGCCAAAACCTTAATCTTGAACTTCCAGCCTTCAGAACAGTAAGAAAATAAATCTCTGCTGTTAAAGCTGCCTCTGTTAGTGGTACTTTGTTATGGCAGCTCATCTGAACAGACTAATTCACACCCAGGAACAGAAGGTCTCTTGCATGGCACTTCCCCCTCTACCAAGGCAAGGGGCCCTTAGCATGCCTGTCTCCACAGAGCACCCATGCTTTCTGCACAGAGCAGCAGTCGGCTGTCACTCCTCCATGGTAGAATGTAATGACAAGTCTCTCAACATCTAAACCCAACCAGGCACAGACCCTGCTGCACCTTCTTCAGTGCCTGCGGCGGTGGAGGTACCTGCTGGGGTTTGCAGCTGCTGTGCCTGTGGGCTTCAGGCTCCAAGCTCCTACCGCTTAATTCCATTGTCAGGTGCAGCCAAGCCCTGGCTTTATACAGTCAAGTCCTCTGGGCAGTGACACATCAAAAAGGAGGGAAACATGAAACTCTCAGCTTACTTCACTCATGGGGATTTTGTTTCCTAGTTCATTTATGGCACTTTTCATCTGAAAATTTTATCTTGAAACGTAGAAGTTTAAATATCTTCAATGGAATTATTACACATTTTCTAAGACACTGGTGTTCTTCTTTGTATAAAGTAAGGCCTGCTCTTGCTCTCTCTCTTAAGATACCATGTCCTCATTTATTTCTGTGCCTTTAAACTTTTCTTTCTGTATAACAAGCTCCTTGAACACCTCTTAGGAATTTTTTTTTGATCAGAAACTAGATTTTTCATTCTTTGAATGCTTGTTCTCTCCAACCCTCATATTAAACTTCCTGCAGAGTGAATCTCTGAGTGATCTGTCATACATAAGCACAGAAACTCCTTGGAGACAGAGCCGTGGTTTTATACCTTACGCATAGCCTTCTGGGCACTAAGTGTTCTTAATAAATCCCTGTAATGGCTTCCTCAGTGTCTAAAGCATTTTCCTTTCAAAGAACTCAACAAGTTTTTATATAACTCAAACTAATTGAAAAATAGTCATTCAGTGTTTTATTCATTGGACACATACCAGTTGATGGGGTTACAAAGTTGGATCAGAAACATTGTTTGCTGCAAAGGGGCTTTCAACTTAATAGAGGGATTCAAAAATGTAAATAAATATGTGTAAGAAAGTTTTGTAAGAGTGAGTGGAGTTAGAAATAGATAGAATACCAGGAGAGAAGATGTAGGGATTAGGAAGCCTTTTCAGAAGAGATGGCCCCGAAATAGAGACTTAAACCTCAGTGTTGTTTCAAAACAGAAGCTGTCTTCTAGCCTCAACACAGTATTTTGTGACCCAGACATATAATCTGTCCAGCCGTGCTGTGGATACCCCAAGGTGTGTGGGTTAAGAGACTTTCCCTTTAAGGAACTTATAGTTCCACTGGGCACACCTTATGATATCTCTAAACGTTTTTAAATATTTTTCACTTATAAATATGTATTGACCTGTCAAGATTTGATAAAGTGTGACCCTTAAAAGTGTGCTAAACTGGGCAAAATATGTGAGAGTTTATTTGTACATTTTTTCTTTTAAGTTATCTGACAATTTTGTACTGTCTTTCTGAAGTATATTCTACCTTGCACTAAAAATGAATATCAATTTTCTTGAAACACCAGCAGTTAAGACATGTAACAGTTTGAAAGCAATCAGCTCCTGGCCTTTAGCTTTTTCCAAATGCTTCTGACATTCCATATACCAGTGATCTTCCCTGTGTTCAGTTCTCAAATCTAAAATATGCAGATTTGGAACACAGCAGCTAGCCTTTAATTACATGCTTTTAAAAATTAATATTTGTAATTTTTTTCATTAATATTACTCAAAGATAAGGTAAGTTCTTGGAGAACAGTGAACATGTCTGTTCCCTAAATTAATTTCAAAATGCGTGGCAAAATGTGTGATACATTGTTGCCTTTAAGGGTTATGAGAAAGGACTTCAGTCTCTGCTGGAGAAGGCCTTTTCCACTAATTTAGCCAGCTGCTTTCTGGTGGGTGGTTGCTTTGGGGTCGGAAGAGTGTTCTTACCTGGAAGAAAGATGACATCTCCAGATCCACTATGGGGTGCTTTGGACCCATTTTCTCCAAGGAAAGGATTCACAGTAGAAAAGTGGATTTTGGGAGTAAAGAGGTGGTGAAGTTAGAGCTAGAAATGGAATTTTCATAAAGAACAGTAAAGTTCCAGAATTATTGACTTCCCCTTCACCTCTCTTTACCTCATTTTTCCTCTAAGGTGGGTCATGTCACCCAAAGTTTACTGATATGCTATTGTCAGCTTTATAATAAGTGACTCCACCTTCTCTCTCTTATTTTAGGCCAAGGGAAAAGCAAAAAATAGTCACCAGTTGGGATTCTGGTGACTGCATCTTTGAACCGCCATATGGTATACACAGTACAGCCACATTCTCCTTACCTATTTATGAAAATGGATATTCATTTTCTAGCTGAATACTGCACAGATCACATTTTTCAGTATCATTACTAATGAAGCTTACTGTGTTGCTTTGATTGCTATCTGAATGTGAGCAGCTAATTAGATAGATTGTCTATCTGATGCCTGCTGATTAGCTTATGAAAGCCCTCTGAATTCCTGACTTTGTGAGAAAAGGCCTCTGACTTTATGATTACTGATTGATGCTCAAATTTCTGATTGCCTTGTGAATAGACACTTAATGGCTCTGTCACCTTGACAAGGGTTTTGGTATTCATCTGATGAGGAAAACAGAGCAGGGCGCTCTGTTTATCAATGTCTGCCAAACATTTAAAGTTCTTTAGAGTGTGAAGGCTGCTATCAGTGGCATCTGTGGCCTCCTGAAAAGGCCAAGTAAGTAACGTCATATGGTTACCAAGAGCAATGAGAGAGGAGGTGCTGTCAGTGGCCCCGAGGTTCTGCTCCTCCTCAAGACTGGTTTTAGGAATAGGATTAATATGTATGGCCCAGGAGTCTCCAAAAGGACCATTCACTTTCAATAGTGAGTATGCATGCATAGTATGGCTGTACCCTCTGATGCAGACTCTCCTGATTTTGCACTAAAATGCCTAGCGAGACATCCAAAACAGAAAAATCATAAAAAGACCAAGAACTAGTACTGACAGTTGACTTATTGTTTGAATCGAGACTTGTCCCACTCAGTGGTGTATAAAACTAGATTGTAAATGGAAACTCTGATTTACCTCAATATGATTGCTTAAACTAGGAAGAATAAAAACAAAAACCTCTTATCTCTTCCACTCTTGGTTCCTGGATTCAGAATGGTAAGTTGTGCCCCAAGCAAATAATTGGGTCCCTCCTCTGCTTTGTGGGAGTTGCTTTTTTTTTAAATATATTTTTTATTGCATTTTAGGTTTGGGGGTACATGTGAAGAACATGCAAGATTGTTGCATAGGTACACACATGGCAGTGTGATTTGCTGCCTTCCTCCCCATCACCTATATCTGGCATTTCTCCCCATGCTATCCCTCCCCAGCTCCCCACCCCCCGCTGTCCCTCCCCCTTTTCCCCCCTACAGACCCCAGTGTGAAATGCTTCCCTCCCTGTGTTCATGTGTTCGCATTGTTCAACACCAGCCTATGAGTGAGAATATGCGGTGTTTGATTTTCTGTTCTTGTGTCAGTTTCTGAGAGCTCACTTACTGCCTCTCGTTTTGCATCTAAGCAGAGAATACAGCATTCAGGCTTACAATGACCCTTAATACACGCTCATTCCTGCTCAAAAGTGTCTCAAGTCACAAGAGAAGAGGATACACATGCACTGATTACCTAAAAGACATGGAATGAGGTAGAGAAGAATGTGAGGCCAACATTAAGGAGAAAATTGAAATAAAGACAAATTTGACTTCTTTCATATTTTTCCTAAGAGCTGATACTGGTGGTGACTCACTGCTCTGGTTTGTCCTTTTGAAATTTCATGTTGGAATTTTATTCCCAATGTTGAAGGTGGGAACCAGTGGGAGGTATTTGGGTGATGGGAGCAGATCCCTCATGAATAGATTAATGCTCTCCTTCCAGGGTGAGTTCTCGCTCTGTTATTTCCCACATGAGCTGGTTGTTAAAAAGAGCCTGGCACCTCCTCTCTCTCATGCGCTTCCTCTCTCGCGATGTGATTTCTGCACACACATAGGCTCCTTTTTGCTTTCCACCAGGAGTGGAAGTAACCTGAGACCCTCATCAGATTCAGATTCCCAGTCTTAACTATTCAGCCATCAGAATTGTGAGTTGAAAAGTTCACAATTGAGCATCTGCACCTGGTGCTCAATCTTCATTACTATTCTGAATCCAGGAGCCATTTTTTATTTAAAAAAATTATCCAACCTCAGATATTCCTTTATAGCAATGCAAAATGGATTAAGACACTCACCTCCAATGTGTTTAATAGTCAGAATACAGTCAGAATTTGTGAGAATCAGACTGAGTGTCGTCAGAATCAAAACAGAGTCACTGGCATTAAAAACAAAACAAAACAAAAAAACTGTGAATATTGGAGTCACTGAAGGGCATGAATGGTGGGTTCCCATGCATAAATGCCTGATCACAAAAACTGTCACAAAAAACCTTTTCAAAAACCACAACTTTGCGTAAAAGTCATCACAACCTTATAGACACAAAAATACTTCTGCAAGGGTATGTGCCCAGCCACTGCCTGTGAAAACTCAGACCAGCACCACCTTTGTTACTGGCCAATGTACCCAAGAATAATTATCTCACAACAATTATATGCCCTATCTCATTTTGTCCTTTAAAAACCTTTGTCTTCCTTTACATTTCTGAATACTCACATAGATTACCATGGCATATATATTCCTACTGCAACAGCCATTCCTGAATAAATATTTTCTTTCAGACAGCTTCTCTATGTTTTTTATTGAGCTTGACAAAATGGTGTCTGAAGCAGAACTGAAGTGAGCTAACCTCAGATAAAACAGTGGCCCCCAGAATTGAGCGTGGTACCGACTAAGCCCATTGTGCTCTCCATTTCTGTAAATTGTCTTTTCTGCCTTGGTAAATGTCCTCTCAGATTGTCTAACTTCTTCCCTTTGGTGAGTTCTTTTTGACTTTATTTTCCATCTGATTTGGTTATAAGGATATCTCAAGTGAGGACCCTGCATCCCTCTTGGGACTATGAAAGTCTCTCACGGCAAGCCCTTTCTGAAGTGGTCTTTTGGAGAATACTCTGGTTTCTATGAAATTTGTATTTGTCTTTGAGGCATGTCTGTTGAATTCACTTTTGTTTCTTTCCATGCATCTAGTTTACTATTTTGTTTTATCCGTATGGCCGGGTTAAAATTTTTGTGAGCACTCTGATTTGGGTTTCATTTTGATATGATTATGCACATAGGTAAATGATTTGGCTCTTTTTCCCCGTGCTTGTTTCTGAACATTTTCCAAGAGCAAAAATAAACATTCTAAACGGTAGGAGTGACATGGCCAATTAAAAGCCACTAGAGCAGTCACCACCATCTGAAACACCAGTCCAAACTTCTGAAATTTTGGTACTGAATTTATAAGATTTTTTTAATGCTCTCAAGAGATTAATAAGAAATGGAATAGGTTCTTAAATATCATGACATGCTAAGCTTTCTGGAACTACAGCCAGCTAAACATTCAAAATTTATGGTCCATTCTCCTGCTCATTTTTAACTGATGGACAAATTACAGAAAAGATAATTTAATTTATGATCGTGAGAGGTATCATTCAACGTCTCCAAACTTATTATTTTTGGTAGAACGATCTCAGATAATTCTATTGATTCTACTTGAATAGCTTTTAATTCCATTTTTGTCAATGGCCTCTCTCAAGAACTTTCTCAGCTTGTTGAAAGAGCTTACACAGAATGGAAAACTATGCCTACTTCTGATCTAATTAATTTAGCAAATCAACTAGCTCGCACCCTTGAGGACACTAATAAAACAAAAACACTAAAAATTTTAAACTTCGTTTACCAAAGACAAAAACTTGTAGACTAAGCAGAGAAACTTCTGGTGTCTGCCACTACTGTAAACACACAGATCACTGAAAAAGGAACTCTACAAATGAAAAAAAGGTCCATGCAATCTTTCTCTCAAATTTCCCCATCTCTGCCAGAAGACAAATCTCAATGAGATGCTCCTAATAATGTTCCCTTTTAATGCAAATTTAGGTTTGTCTGGTTAACAACTGCTTAGGGTAATGAAACAGTTAATTGAAGAAATTTTATTCTAGGAGAAAAAAATAGGTAATGTTTATGAATGCTAGGATCTCAGATCAAATAGATCAAAATACTGAGCTAAGAGCAATAATGTAAGTTACCTCTATCTTACATAAAAATGTTGTTTTGTCTGCCACACAGGAGCCAAAAAAATCCTTGAAAATATTTTTTTTTCTAAAATGCTTTCCCACCTGCACTGACATATCAAGCAAACCATACCAATAAACAAAAGAGAGATTTGTTACTCATTCAAGACTACTTGGAGAGATTTTGTTTTTCTTACACAATTCATTTAGTCCCAGCTAAAACATAAGAATTTGTATATTAACCCTAAACTCATTTGAAACTAAAAAAGAGAGAAAAAGGGGATAAAGAAATGTTAAAATATCAAACTATTTTTCACATTTATTACCAATGTTCACATTTATTAGCAATATTCACATTATTAGTTCACATTAGCAATGAACAATAGAAATATAAATTGGATCCAACTTTCTTTTATAGACTGGTGAGTTCTTATTATTATATTTTACTGTCTCAGTCCTGAGATTCTCAAATGAAAGCTATAAGATTTTCACTTGTGTATTTGCATATGTGTGTTTACATGTTACGTATTGTGCCGGGATGACAGGTATGAGCCACCATGTCCAGCCTACAAATTCTAATTATTATATAGTTAATTCTATATGCAAAGTGTATCCAACAAAAGGTGTGCTTTTGATAAAGAAAATTCTAAGAAAGTCGTAAAAATGTATTATTTGTGAGAAAAAAGTAGTAACTTTGTTTTTTCTGGAGGTTATTTAAAGGTTGTTTCAAAATGTGAATTTAGGGTCAGAATAGAAACGAGATAGGATCCAATACTTAGTAGAGAATGGTGTAAAAACGGTTACCGGTATGAAGATGTATTTTTGGTGCGGAAGGTAAAAATAAGAGAATAATGTTGTGTGTAAATTTTTGTTGTTGAGTAAAATGCCTGCCTGTTTAAGAGGATGTATAGGACAAAGCAGGAAGTCTCAGCGTCTCATGGAAGGTTTGTGCAAATTGTGAAAGGCCTGTGAGAGATGAATTTATGAAAGAAACTTTGTGTGTGATCAACGTGGCTACAATTGGAAGAATAATTATTTATAAAGATTGAGGTAATTTAGAAATTATTTCTAAACATTAATCTTTGATGTAAAATATAGACTGACAAAATTAAAAATTTGGTACCCGATATTAAACAAAAACATTTTCTTGAAGTATTGATCTACTCTTAGTAAAAGTAATGAAATGATCAGCATTTCATCACTTCCAGAGTCTTCATAATTTGCACATTCTTCTTGTTTTACAGTTTTTACTTCTGTCACATTTATTTCTGTGATCGATTTGATTTCCCTAATTTCAGGTTGGAAATGTTGTCTTCTTCATTTAGAATGATAATTTTATTTATTTAGGTAGAGATTGCCTCTCAAAGTGTCTCAGATTTATATCTCAAACGTTCATCATTTTCTGTATCTCACTGCACATTATTTTAAGGTCATACATCACTGCCTTCCACTCTTTCTCCCTTTGAGAAGGTAAATCTTTTTGCTTGGTTGGGTGATAACTCTCCCCTTCAACTTTTTAAAAATCATCTTCTGTAATGTTTTTTCTCTAGTTTTAACTCTGCCATTATGGCCAGATGCTAAAACGTTTATTTTCAAGGCATAGAATAGCAATATTTTCCTCCAGAATAACTTGATTCTGTATTCCTGGCTTTTCTTTATGTGCCTGAATTGTTTCACGTAAACAAGAAATTTCCCATGCTTTTATTAAAGCCACATATTGAACTTCTCGAGGTACTAGCTTTCTTATTTACGTTCTACAGTGTAAATGTATAACGTTGGACACACGCTTTTTCTGTGTCTGATTAAATTCAAGTGCCGTTTTCATCAGATTCGACTTCTGGGTTATCTAAATGGGTTTTCCATAAGGAGAAGCAGTTACGCTGCTTTATCTTTTTTTTTTTTTTGTAACTGACCAAAGAAAACACAGTTTTACATTATATTAAAATAATTTTCTGTGTAATCTTTATTAGATTTTTATCACTTAGGAAAATGAGCTTTGAAAATCTTTTTTTAAAGTATCCATGTAATTTTTCTGCATTGCTTTTGAAGTATTTGATTATCTATCTGGTTACATGAATGACTACTAATTCATAGTGATCTATGATCTTGCTTTGATTAAATGTTAAACCTATTGGTATCTTTAATGGGCTTCCCCAGTATATATAAAAATTCTAAATTATGTCTTTTTGACCTAGAATTTTCCAATCAGACCCCTAGAGAGCCTCAAAGGACATATCTCTCATCTACTAGAGATATTAAATGATTAGGCCTATTTGTTAAATTCTATAGAAAGCATGGTCAAATGCAAAGCGATGGTAGATCTTTCCATTATATTTGAGTATGCTACTGATAGAAATGTTCCAAAATTCTATAAAACTTTTAGAAATCTAGTACGTTATCAGTCATAATTCTGCTTATTATTTTATGTGCTATAAAATATCCACATTTCCTTCTCAATTTCTGGTTACAGTGAACTTTCATCAGATGTTCATCATGGTTGTTCTAAGATTTTGTCATCTACAGTTACTGTTTTGAATTCTGCTCTAAAGACATTTTGCAATCAGATCAATGGAAAAGACTAACAAATCTTAGAATCCTTAAATACAGGATTCTAATAACTTTAAGATCAATGGACTAAAAAAATTTTCAAAGCTCTGATGAAGAAGCTAATGGACTAATGAAATTTCTTATCAAAATCAAGTAAAACAAAAATTAATTATATGAGATTATGAAACTGATAATGTTTTATAACTTTTATTTAAAATGTCTTTGGTTCTTTAAAGGTTTTGTTTTCTAGATTTAAGAATTTTTATTTCTCTTAAGCTTTCTATAGTTTACAAAAATTTGGCAAAGTATACTTTTGCAAAGAAGCATTTGTTTATTCTCCCCCTTGATCCTTCTACAATTCACAAACTATCCATGAGTATTCTTATTTTTATGGCAAAAAAATGGATATTTGCATAAGTCCCATAAGGCTCTGCTCTCTTTATAACAGTATACAATTAGATACATTCGTTATATTGCCAAGGCTTTAATTGAAATACCATACTTGAGAATGTGTATAAAATGCGGAACATATATATATATATGTTCCGCATTTTATACACATTCTCAAGTATGGTATTTCAATATATGTGTGTGTATATATATATATATATATATATATATATATATATATATATATAAAGTCTCACCCTGTCGCCCAGGCTGTAGTGCAGTGGCATGATCTTGGCTCACTGCAACCTCTGCCTCCCAGGTTCAGGCAATTCTCCTGCCTCACCTTCCTGAGCAACTGGGATTACAGGCATGTGCCACCACGCTCAGCTAATTTTTGTATTTTAGTAGAGACGAGGTTTCACTGTGTTGGTCAGGCTGTTCTCAAACTCCTGACCTTGTGATCCACCCACCTCAGCCTCCCAAAGTGCTGGGATTACAGACGTGAGCCACCACGCCCGGGCTTAAAATATTTTAAAATCAGACATTCCTATGTGATCAATATACAGAGAAAAAAACTGTTTATAAAGAAAAACTATAATATACCTGTTATATGACAGCCCTGTATGTATTTTTTACGTTATTATTTTCTACCTGTAGACTAGACTAGATCTTGAGTTCTTCATCAACTTTTCTTCCGCTAAATTGATAAAAATGGGAACTGCTCTGTTCCTGAACCTCTGTAAGCTGAAAGTATATGAATTTTAAATGACAAGTCTTGTGTCTGATGTATGGGTCATGCAAAAAGTTCATAAAACTATTAAATGCTATAACCAGAGGCATTAAAATTGCAAACCAGGCCAAGAGCTGATGCCTTCATGCTGTAGACAGCTTTTTCTAAGATGTCAGAATCAACCTCCATACCATAATGAGACTGTTACCTCTCCTAACACTTACCTTTCTTACCTGAAAGGATAATGATGTAATGGAAATTTTATAGTCAGTAGTTCCTGCTGGTAACTTGACATAAGCCAACCCAAGAGATCCCATAATATCTATTGGTTAAATTAGGAAATGTTTGTGCTGTTGCTAATGCTGTATGCTGTACCTAGATAAATTCCTCTGGGAATGCTGAGACCATCATACATAAAATAAGAAAAGCAGGCCACAGAGTATAGTTTTTAAAATTTATTCAGTTGGTTGCCTTTAAGCCTAAATTCATGGCTCAAAATTATTATGCAAATAGAGATTATCATTTTACTTTGATTTTTTTTTGAAACTTTGTATCTGATACTTCTTAAATTTCTGCAGAAGTACAACTCCTAACAGAATAATACTGGCCTAACACATTGAGATGATAGTAAAAGACTGCAGAGGCCAGTGCGGTGGCCCACGCCTGTAATCCAAGCACTTTAGGAGGCCAAGGTGGGCAGATCACAAGATCAGGAGATTGAGACCATCCTGGCCAACATGGTGAAACTCTGTCTGTACTAAAAATACAAACATTAGCTGGGCTTGATGACACTTGCCTTGTAGTTGTAGCTGCGGGAGGGTGAGGCAGGGCAATCGTCCTAGCTATGGGAGGCAGCGGTTGCAGTGAGCCCAGATCACGCCACTGCACTCCCTCCTGGAGACAGAGCAAGATTCTGTCTCAAAAAAAAAAAAAAAAAAAAAAAAAAAAGACTGCAGAACAGAAAAAATTGAACTTAATAACTGACACCAGGAAGACTTAACCTGAGAGCAACTCCCTTGTTGCCAAAATGTGGCTAAAAATGTTTTGACACTGATTCCTCGTTGCCAATCACTTCCTCTGACATGGGACCAGACCAACAACCTGGGACAGGTATATCTTATTACCGAGAGAGAAACCATCACAGCCTAACTACAGGGTGAATGATCAGTGATGTTTTCAGAGAAATGTCTTGATCAAAGGGGAAATATGTGAAAGTTGTCAGCATCAAAATGGAGTCACTTGTGTTATTAAAAAAACCACAAACCTGAAAAATAGAGACAATGAAGCACATGAAGGGAGCCCATGCATGATGAATGCTTGATAGAAAGTATTACAAAAGACTCTTCAAAAACCACAGCCTTGTACAATGGCCATCACAACCTGACACAAGAAATGCTTTTGTGAAGACATCCACCTAGCCACTCCCTGTGGAACCTCGGACTTACACCACTCTTATTATTGATTCCTATAGTCAAAGTTAATGATCTCAAAACAATTATATAATCCTCCTCATTTTTCTTTCTGAAAACCTTTGTCTTTCTTTACCTTCTGAACAGTACATAGTTTACTGTGGCATATGTATTCCCATCGCAATGCCCATTCCCAAATAAATGTATTTTTTAAGAGAGTCTCTCTCTGTTTGTTATTTAGGTTGACAAGATCAGTGCAAATGTTTGTGTCTGCAAGCTGGTGTTTGGGTAACTGGTAAACTCCTTTAGAAAATGGTCTGTCATTTTTTGGTAACATTGAACAACTCCTCCCTTGCTGAAACCCCCAGACGTAGGAAGAAGGCACTTGTGTGTGCGTGTCCACAACCCAGAGACTCTTCTCATGTGGCAGGAAGCAATGAGAAAGCACAAGTGGACGGGTTGTAGTTGAAGGTGCTGAGGAAGACTTAAAATGACATCTTGTGTGGATTTAATTCCCATTCACCTATCACTTTCTCATGCATGGATGTCTGATAACAAAAACTATTAAAAAAATTTTAATGTAGACAAAATAATTTGTCTTTTGCTTTCAGGATAATACTTTTTGCCTTTTGTTTGGGATAGGCTCACCACTTTGAAATCATAATGATATTTTCAGTGATTATTTTTCTAAATATTTCAAAATGTTGTATTTACATTTCAGTTTTTAATCTATAGGCTATTGGTTTTTGTGTCTGAACAAAAGATAGGGATTCAATTTCATTCATTTTCTTTCTGCATGGATATAGAATTTTGCCAACAAAATTACTTGACAAATCCATCTTATCCCAGCTGAATGGCAATGCCAGTTTTTAGCATACCCTCTTTTCACATGTATGTGTATTCTGGTTCTAGGGTCTCTGTTGAGAATTTGATTAGAATTGCAATAAAGTTATTGATCAGTTTGGACAGAATAGTTGCACTGTTTAGTCTTCTTATGCATGAATATGTTATGTATCTTTATGTAAGTCATTTATAAGTTTTTAAACAAAAGTTTATAATTTTCTATGTAAAGTATCAACATATCTTTTGTTGCATTTATTCCTAAGCATCTTATATTTTTGTTTCTATTTTAAATGGAGGTTTTTAAAATTTGCATTTATGTTTCTTGCTAGAATATAAAAATGCATTAGCTTTTTATTTTTTTATTGTGTCCAGGAACATAATTAATTAATGTCTTCTCTTAATATTATTTATCTATAGATTATTTGGAATTTTCTATGTAGTAGCCTTATGATTGCCAATAATGATATACTTCTTTTTCTCTTCTCCAGTCCTCATACTTTTAGTTTCTTTTTTTCTTACTATACCTGTCAGTGCTCTATTGAAAAGAAAAGGCAGGAGTCAGTATCTTTGTATTTTTCCTGCATGTTAAAGAGAATGCATCAGTCTTTCACTGCTCAGAATATATCGATGTAAGGTTTTATGCAAATATTTTAAAAGCAGGATATGGACATTTTCTTCTATAAATGGTTTGCTAAGGATTTTATTTTTATGAAGACTGAGTGTTAAATGGTTGTGCATGTATTTTCTGCAACTATTGAGATAATCATATATGGATTTACTTTGTTAATGTGGTTATATGGTAATTGCATTAATAGTTTCTCAAAAGTATATTCAGAGATGATCTGAAGTTGATCATAATATTCATTGCTGAATTTAATGTGCATATGTATATTTTATTTTTAGGAATTTGCAGTCAATTCCATGAATGAGATTGTCCTATTTTCTTTCTCCCTTTGTCCTTTGTCTAGTTTTGTTAACAAGATTCTACTACCCTCATAAAAAGAGCTGAAGAGTAATCTTTTTGTGTTCCTTAAAAATGTCTAAGGATACAAAATTATCTTCCTTATTCTTATCTGTCCTTGGAATTTTTATTAGAACTTGTCGCTAACCCATGGATGCCTGATGGCTTTATTTGTGGAAAAGTATTCTATTTACTTGATTGAATTTGGTTCATCTTTAAGAAACAATTCAGATTTAAATTTCTTATTAGATAACATTTGTAATTTGTGTTTTTCTTAGAATGCCTTCGTTTCCTAAATTTTCAACTCTTTTCACACACAGATTTCATAATAATTACCTATTAAAAATCTTTTATATTTGTAACTTGAATTTTAATACTGATTATTTGTGTGTCTTTACTTTTATTTCATGATCAGTTTTCCCAGAAGTTTATCAATTTTGTTTTTCCAGAGAACTTTAAGTTTCTAATATGTCTCTTGAAAACAAAATATAATTGGATTTTTAAAAAATCCAGTTTGGGCTGGCCACAGTGGCTCATGCCTATAATCACAGCATGTTGGGAGCCTGAGGCAGGAGGATTACTTGAACCCAGGAGCTTGAGACCAGTCTGAGCAACATAGTGAGACCCTGTTTCTACAAAGTACTTAAAAATTAGCTGGGTGTGGTGGTGCACTCCTGTAGTCCTTGCTACTTGGGAGGCTGATGCAGGAGATCACTTGAGCCCAGGAGGTCAAGGTTGCAGTGAGATGTCATCGTACCACTGCATTCCAGGCTATGTGACAGAGAGAGATCCTGTCTCTAAACAACAAACAAACAAATAATAAAACATCCAGTTTGATGAGATTAACCTCTTACATAAACATTGAGTTTAGATTTCATATGTGTAAATTTATTTCCAGCATATTATTTTGGTGTCTCTGTTTGTTCAGTTTTGGTTCTCTATCTCTCTATGATATTTTAGATTTCTTTTCAGATTAAATTATTTTTTCTTCAGTAATTTGGGATTGATAATCTCTTTGTATTTTTTAAGTGGTCACTGTATTAGTTTCCTATTTTTGCTGTAACCAAGTTTTAGTGACTTAAAACAACAGAAATGTTTTGTTTCATGGTTTTGGAGGTCTGAAGTCTGAAAGAAATCTCACTGGGTTAAAATCAAAGTGTCAGCAGGGCTGTGTTCCTTTTTGGAGGCTCTGGGAGAGAATCTGTTTTCTGGCCTTGTCTGGCTTCTGAAGGTAGCTGTCATTCCTTGACTCATGTTCTACTTCTGTCTTTCAGGACAGCAATGATCAGTAGAACTTCCCCATCATGCTGACACCAACTCTTCTGTCTAGCTCTTCTACAGTTGAGGATGATAGTGATTACTTAATGCTTACCTATATAATCCAGGATAATCCACTTACATTAAGATTAGCAGATTGGTAATCTTAAATTCATTTGCTATCTTAATTTCCTTTTGCCATGTAATGTAACATATTTACAGTTTCCTGGTATTAGGATATGGACATCATTGGAAGGCTCTTATTCTGCCTACCACAATCACTCTAGAAATTTTAGCATGTATATTTGACTTAACAAATGTAATGCTAGTCTTTATCTTTCTCCCGAACAAGATAAGATACTTAAAACTTGTAAGTTTTTACCCATACTCTTTTTACATGCCATTCAAGATTTTAGTTCTATCTTCATTTTTTTCCAATCCAAAATAGAGGTTATTGGTATTATTTTCTAGAGAAAATAATAATGTAGATATACCTATAGCATGTAGTATTTATTGCACACAATTCCTTCTTGCATCTTTCCTCTAGTATTATATTGTTTCTCCTTTTTTTCTTGATATATCCCATTACTGAGACTCTCTTGTTAGTGACCTCTCTAAACTTTTATTTGTATGTAAACATTTTTATTCCTCCTTAATGTAAAAAATAATATTGATGAGCATATACATCTAGATTGAAAGTTATGTTCTTACAGCACTGCTGCCTTTGATAGTTTTGCTGTTGAAAAGTTGAATGCTAGTCAAATTGTCCTTTTCCTAAAAGTAAACTATATATATTTTTTCTTTACCATGCTTTGTCTCTTTGTAGTTCTACAGCTTCATTAAGGAATGTCCTAATTTGATTTGTTACTGATTTCTGGTTCTTTATTCTGTTTTGGATTTACTTTCTAGAATTTAAGAATTGTTATCTTTCATCTACTCAGAAAATTCTTTGCTATTGTATCTCTCTGTATTGTCTACTTGTTTTTTTTGCTGTGTTTGTGTGTTGAGGGGGCAGGTTCGCTCTTAGTTCTAACTAGATATATTGGATTTTGTTATTCTATGTCTTCTGTATTTTTACCTCAACTTTATACTATTGTTTTCTTGCTGTTCTCCTGCTGCTTTTTGGATAATTACTTCAGTTCTATTTTTCAGGTGACCTGCAAAATACCTGATGATTTTATAACTTCACCCTTTGGGGTTGATTTTGTAGTTTGTTTATATATTTTAATGCTGGCTTTATTTGTTTATGAATTGTTTCTGTATTTGTTTAATGGTTTCTTATTTTATTGTTAGTTCATGTTTCTTGAAAATTTATGTTTGATAAAGGATGTCTGTGTTTGTTTTTGCTACTTACTTGAAGGCCCAATCAACCCAAGAACATGTGGCTAAAGTTTTTAAGGCCACTTAAATAGTGTGAATAGTAGCCACAAACCCATATGGTTTAGAGTTCTGGATTATGAATTCTCTGAATTGCTTTTTGTTTGTCTGTCTGTTCCACACATTCATAACCAAGATCTATGTAGCAAACCTTCTGTAGGGAGAAGTTCTTATGTTCATATTTCGCTCACTGAGAGTGTTATCCTTTGGTGGTCTCTGGTTTGTTAGAGTCTCCGTAATATTGCCACTCTAGGCCTTGTCTGCTTTCTTTTGACTTAATGTGATCGATTAAAATGCTGAATCTGTCTGTCTATCTATCTATCTAACAATTGAAACCAGGTACTTGAGTAGATATTGGTACATCAATGGTCATGGGAGCATTATTCATAGTAGTCAAAAGGTGGAAACAATGTAAGTATTCATTGATGGATGAATTGATAAACAAATTATGGTACATGCATACAATGGAATACTATTAAGCCTTAGAAAATAATGAGATTCTGATACATGCTACAACATGTTAAGTAAAATAAACCAGCCACAAAAGGATAACTATTATTGTTTCATGTATATGAAATACTCAAAATAAGCACATTCTTAAAGACAGAAAGTAGATTAGATGTTGTCCGGGGCCAGGGAAGAGAAATATGGATTAGAAGTTTCTGTTTGAAAATCAAACACCGCATATTCTCACTCATAGGCGGGTGTTGAACAATGCGAACACATGGACACAGGGAGGGGAGCATCTCACACTGGGGTCTGTAGGAGGGGAAAAGGGGGAGGGACAGCGGGAGCTGGGGAGCTGGGGAGGAATAGCATGGGGAGAAATGCCAGATATAGGTGATGGGGAGGAAGGCAGCAAATCACACTGCCATGTGTGTACCTATGCAACAATCTTGCATGTTCTTCACATGTACCCCCAAACCTAAAATGCAATTAAAAAAAAAAAAGAAGTTTCTGTTTGGGGTGATGGAAAAGTTATAGAAATAGGTAGATAGTTGGACAACAGTGTGAGTGCAATTAATAGCACTGAATTGTACACTTAAAATTGTATTTTTAATGTTATATTTATTTTAATTGCACTTAAAAGAAATTTCAGATAAAGCCAAATCTCCTCCCCTACCTGTTAGCCCAAAGCCCTCAGAGAATTTTCTGACTCTCGTGTTCGCTCAGCCACGGCTCTCAACATCTGTGGTTTCTGACTTTTGCCCTTTGTCTACTGCTGCCTCAACCATGTTTTAAAAATATGATAAAATATATCTATCTTATTCAGCCTTGAGATACTCAGTTGAAATATTTTTAGAAACAGTTTTCCCCTGGAGAAATTTGTTAATCAGAAATCACATATATGATGATCGAGAGCAAGGATAAAAGGTATCTATTGTTTGCACCAGGAGCACACATTCCAGTAGTGATGGGTGGGTTTGCCCAGCCGCATCATTCAATCTTGCCCCGCAGTCCAGATGACCCCAACACTTGTGCCAAGTCAGAGGATTCAGAATGTGATGGCTACAATTGAAACTCACTCATCTCCAGCTGCCTGCTCATTTTTCTGGCCATTCAGGGGGAGATTCAAAATCTGCTCTTTTGTTCCTCTCTTTTGCTCTGTAATTATATTTGCTTTCACAAAAGGCTGTATGAAGGCTAAGTCGGAGATTTGTGTGGTGCAAGATGTCTCAGACGGCTTTCTACCCGTAAATGGAAGATGAGGATTAATTCCTTTATTTCTCAAGTAAATCAGTGTGGTTCCATTGGCATGCTGCTAGCAAAAGTTCCTTGATCAAATACATTTTTCACAATGTACAGACTGCCAACTGTTGTTACAGCACTCTGAAAAGAACATTTTCTTGACTTTAGTGTCAGTTGTGTTGACTTTGAATTTAGAGGGGAAAAAAAAGCCATTAACCTCTAGAAATTATAGAAAAATGGTGTAGCTGTATGGTATGGCAAAGTAATGGATAAACAATTATATGCAAATGAATGCAGCTACTAGAGGTCTCAGAGGGTATACTCTCTAACTTCTCAAATGATTCCCTTGCCATAATCTTGTTAATAGTGGAGCACATGTTGAGTCTTTGTTGGCCTTTTAACACTTTAGTGAGGATGTACTAGGATTAACAAGTCAGCCCAAGCTATAGCTTTATCAACTGTATTCCTGGGAATAACCAGTTATGTGAGAGCTCAAGCTATTTTAAACAGCCTGATTACATGCATTGATTGATGATTGGATTCAGAATAGTTTTCTTTCCTTGGATAAGAAAAAGTGCCGTTATTGACCCTGTTTGTTCAATCAAAATGGTAATGCAACATGAAGCATGCCTGCTTGTGGCAGCAGCAAGCCAGGGGGAGTCTGAATTATGCAGGGTCTGACTCTAAGCTGTGTTTATGAATACAATTGATTGACATTGCCTATGGCCCCTCCTCAACACACATGCATCCACATGAGCTCCTCTTATTATAGATAAATAAGGCATTGGGATTGCAGAAATGGTTTTACTCCATATTTCTTTGGAAAGATAATCACTACTCTTCCTTATTTGTAGTTAATGTGCCATCATGTGTAAAAGGGAAAAATGATTAAATGTAATGTATTAGCAGAAGCACTGAGAGTCTATACCTGATAAAGAAAGTTGATTATTCAAATATCTGCCAGGAGTTTTGTTGTGTTCTTTAGATCGCTTAAAGTGACCCTTTAATGACAAAATGTGTCATTGTACTCCATTTCTCTCATGTTTGACTTGCTGCTCCGGAATTGCCTCCTTGGCCACCCACTTCATGGACACTTCAGCCCCTTGTGAGCTCTGTCTTAACAAACACTCCCAAAGGTGCACAAAATTCTAGAAGGCATGTTGCCGTCTGCTTCCACAACCTGATTTTTCAAAACAGCTACATGTAGTGTATGTGTAAAGTGATAGAGGAGGCTTGCAATAGGGTTGAATAGAGATGGGATCAGGGCGGGATTCAATAAGTATGAAAAAAGGCCAGAAATTAAAGCAAAAACAGTGTAGGGAAAAGGTGTTACTTTTTCTACTTGTGCAGAGGTGGCTCCTTTTCTGGGAAATGTACTCTCTTACTTCTGTGAAGTTTTCTTCTTCCAGATCAACCATCCAGTGCTGGTGTGGGACTTGATGTTTTGAGGACCTCACACTGTTGGTCACAGTTGATTGGTTCGGGGATGGTGACCTACTCACATTGTGATCATGCTTCCCCTGATTTTGAATGAAGTTTAGAGAGTGCATGTTTCAGTTATTTTCTTATTGGTTTAGAGGGTGCAGATATCAGGCGGAGAAGCTGAAACATGTAAACCTTGAAGCTACCAGCATTCACGGTTTCAGTTGTATAAGGGAAGCCCATATGGAAGAAAGAAATTGGGGCAGTGGAGATAAAGCCTGGGTGGTATTTGAGACCGTGCAATCATCTGGTCATCTCTCAGGCTCGGTGGCATCCTCATCTTGCTAGAAGCTTGTCTATTTTGTCAAAACTAATTTAATTTGTATTTCTAATACTATCAGCCAAAAAGTTCTGATTATTAGCACAAAATAATTTCCTCTGGAAAATGCACTGTTAAATCAGCTCTAAGGATTTCCCATATTCTAAAGTTTGGATAATTTTTCTTGATGCAAAAGAATCCTTGTTGATTGCTGGAATTTATAAAAATTGGAAGGCAGAAGCAGAAGTGATGTGGCTTCCTGATACATTTTCCCGTTACTGCATTTCTCATGTATATAACTCTTTGTTAACATCCATAGCCCCTAAACATCCACCAGCTTCTTCAAGGCAGGTCTTATTTTTGACTCTACATCTTCACATCCTGGAACCGTTTTAGGCAAAATTAAGCTTCCAAAAAGTATTTGTTCAGTCGGGTTTAATTGTGCACCTCAGGTTGCCTCCCCCATAAAGATTTTGTCTCTCCTCAGGATTTTGCACTGTCCTAACTGAAGTTCCAGGCATTTCTGCCTTGCGTCTTCCTAGGGTCTTTCACTTCTCCTGTGCCCACTGCAGTTCCTACCTAGTGTTCTGTTTCCCAGAGAATTCCAGTAACCCCAGACAGCTTTGTGGCTTTGTGAGCATCAGCTCTTTGATACTCTGTTGTGTCTCTTTTCAGAAACAAAGCTCCAAATTTGGAAGCAGCTGTCAAACTCCACAGGTAAGAAATAATGTCAATCATGGCCCTTTCCATTTACCTGGTTGGACACTTGGATGGTTTATCTCAGCAGGTTTCTCTTTGGAGAACATCTGTTACTTTTTCCAAATCCCTGTAATGAAGCCAGCATTTAGTTTCAACTCTCTGGAAAAAGGCACAATTATTTTAACCACAAACCTATATCTCCTCAACTTCCCATTTATTTTAGAAATGTAGGTGAAAGGAAACTTTTTTTTTGAGATGGAGTTTTGCTCTTGTTGCCCAGGCTGGAGTGCAATGGTGCCATCTTGGCTCACTGCAACTTCTGCCTCTGGGTTCAAGAGATTCTCCTGCCTCAGCCTCCCGACCTGGGAGCTGGAATTACAGGCATACCCCCCTACACCTGGATAATTTTGTATTTTTAGTAGAGACAGGGTTTCTCCATGTTGATCAGGCTAGTCTGGAACTCCCAACCTCAGGTGATCCACCTGCCTTGGCCTCCCAAAGTGCTGGGATCACAGGCATGAGCCACCATGCTCAGTGGGAAGAAACATTTCTTAAGTGCCTGCTCTAGAGTTCATGCGTGTTTTTTTCATTTAATGCCTCTTTTACAGATAGGAGAACTGGCACTGAGAGAGATCAAGAATTTCCCCCGAGGTCCATATAGTACAGATAGGAGAACTGGCACTCAGAAAGGTCAAGCATTTCGCACAAGATCTGTACAGTACTTAGCAGAGCAGGACATGTTAAAAAGGCTGAATTCTGTTACGTCTGAATCCTCGGAATGCTCACAATCCTCGTCATCCATTAGTTTCTCAGTGAATGATGATGAACTGAGCTAACCTAGCTTCAAAACCTAACTGTCATCTATTACCCAATATTCTTTTAGGAAGAAATAGAATGTCATTTGGATATTTTGGGACATCTACAAAACTCTTATTTGTATGGTTTCCGATAATGTTGATTGGATTTGCACATGCTAATTTGTTGTTTTTTAATATTGGACTTAAGTTCCAGTATTGTCCAACTTTTTTATATAGTCTCAATAAATATTAACTAAAAGCTCACGTAATGTGTCTTTTTTAAAAATATTATACTTCAAGTTCTGGAATACATGTGCAGAATGTGCAGGTTTGTTACATAGGTATTCACATGCTATGGTGGTTTGCTGCACCCATCAACCCATCATCTATATTACATATTTCTCCTAATGTTATCCCTCCCCTAGCCCACCACCCCTTGACATGCCCTGGTGTGTGATTTCCCCTCCCTGTGTCCATGTTCAATTCCCACTTATGAGTGAGAACATGCGGTGTTCACATGTCCAAATTTTTTAAAAGTCTGCTTCATAGCTAGAGTAAGACCATAGCTGGTTACCTCAGTCTGAATCCACCAAAATGGGCTGTGGTGGGCTCTGAGGAAGAAACTGTGTTTTATTTATGTTTTGTATGTATGCAAATCACTGATGTTTATTGAATTTATAGAATTGTGCAACTGTCACCATAATTCAGTTATAGAATTTTTATCAGTCTCAAAAACTTCTCTTGAGCTCCTTTGTAGTCAGTCTCCACTATAACTTCACCCACCTCCCCTGCCAGAGACATTTTCTGGTCTATTTTCTGTCTCTGTTTTTCTTTTTCTGGATATTTTATAGAAATATAATCATACAGTGTGTAGTCTTCTGTGTCTGCCTTCTTTCACTTAGTGTATTGTTTTTGAGGCTCATACATGTAGTAGTTTGTATCAATGTTTCATTCCTTTATAATGCTGAATAGTTCATTGTGTGAATATAGATCACATTTTGTCATATTACCCATTTACTATCTAATAAATATTTGGATTGCTTAGTTTTGGGCTATTATATTAATAAAAGTGCTTTATAAGCATTTGTGTTAAAATAGTTTTGTGGACACATTTTTATTTCTCTTGGGCAGATTACTGAGAGTGAAATTGCTGGGTCATATGGTAAGTTTACATTTTACTTTTTAAGAAACTGTCAACCTGTTTTCCAAAGTGGCTACACCACTTTACATTTCTACCAGCAATGTATGATTGTTCAGCTTTCTCCACAATCCTGCCAAAATTAAGTGTGGTCGGACTTTTTGATTGTAATGGTTCTAGTGGGTTTTTATTGTTTCTCATCTGTTTAATGCCATTTTCTTAATGATATAATGTATAGCAGCCCTTCATATGCATATTATTCATTTGTGCCTTCTTTGGTAAACTCATGTGATCATTCTTGGTCTACACAAGCTTTGTCAATCTAAAGAAAATTGGTCATTTGTCTTTTAATTTTGAGTGATCATATGTATCATATCATACTATTTCATGGTATTATATGATATTATTAAATTATATATTACTTACCGTGCTTTATAATATGTATTATAGCAGAAAGTCCTTTCTCAGATATATGTTTTCCCAATATTTTCTCTCAGGCTATGCTTTGTCTTTTCATTCTCTTGATGATGTATTTTGAAGTCCAAATGTTTTTCATTTTATTAAAATACAATTTATCATATTTTCTTTTATGCCTTAAGCTTTGGTATTGTATCTTTGCCTAACTCAAAGTCTTGAAACATTATTCTTGTATTTTCTTTGAAGAGTTTTATAGTTTTGGCTTTTACATTTAGGTTGATAATTGATTTTGAGTTAATTTTTGTATGCAATGCTAATCATCTAAATTCACCTTTTGCTGTGGATATCTAATTATATAAGCACTATTCATTGGGAAGACAGTTAAATTGCCTTTGTCAAAAACAATTACTCACAAATATCAGGGTTTGTTTCTGGACTCTTAATTTAGTTTCACTGAACTACATGCTTATTCTTACGCCAATACCACACTTGTATTGTATACTGACATTTTATAGTAAGTTTTGAAATCTGGTAGTATAAGTCCTCCTAAGTTGTTCTTTTTTGAAATATTATTTAGACTATCTGAGGTCTTTGCACGTTCTTATAACGTTGCTATTTTCTAAAAAAATTCTGCTGGGACTTTGACAAGGATTACATTCAATCTAGACATCACTTTGGGGAAAACTGCATCTTAATACTATTGAGACTTCTAATCCATGAACATGGAATGTCTCCTTATTTATTTAAATTTATTTTGGAAGTAATATATGGTATTTAGTGTAGAAATCATATTCATCTTATGTCAGTTTTTTCCTGGGCATATGATTATTTTTGTGATATTCTGAGTAGAATTTTATTTTTTAATTTCCTGATTGCTTATTGCTACTATGTGGAATATATATAGAATTTGTGGATATTGATCTTGGATCTGCTAAATTTATTTGCTTATTCTGTAAATGAGGTGTGTGTGTGCGTGTGTGTGTGTGTGTGTGTGTTCTGCAAGATTCTCTACAGGTAAAATATGTTACTTGTAAATAAAGATAATTTTATTTTTTTTAGATCTGAATCCCTTTAATTAAGCTCTCTATCCCTCCCCTTCTCTTTCTCCTTCTCTTTTCATTTCCTTCTCCATCTCTTCCTCTGCTTCTTTATATTTGCTCCTCTTCTTCCTTCTCTCTTCCATCTCTTCTCCTCTTCATCCTCTTTTTCTTTTCTTGCTTTTTGCTCTTCTTTCTTCTCTTCCTTTTTCTCCTTAATGATTTACAATGTGTAGCAGCTTTACATGTCCCTATTATCCATTTGTAACTTCTTTTTTTTTTTTTTTTTTTTTTGAGACGGAGTTTCCCTCTTGTTACCCAGGCTGGAGTGCAATGGCGCGATCTCGGCTCACCGCAACCTCCGCCTCCTGGGTTCAAGCAATTCTCCTGCCTCAGCGTCCCGAGTAGCTGGGACTACAGGCACGTGCCACCATGCCCAGCTAATTTTTTGTATTTTTAGTAGAGACGGGGTTTCACCATGTTGACCAGGATGGTCTCGATCTCTTGACCTCGTAATCCACCTGCCTCGGCCTCCCAAAGTGCTGGGATTACAGGCGTGAGCCACCGTGCCCGGCCCCATTTGTAACTTCTTTGGTGAAGTCATATGTACATCTTTCTTGGTATTTACAAGTTTCTTTTTCTTCTTTGCCTTCACGTACTGGTTAGAATTGTCAATATAATGTTAATTAGAAGTGGAGAGAGCATACAAGAACATCCTTGCTTTGTTCCCAATCTCTAGGAGAAAGAATTCAGTTTTTCACCGTTCTGTGTGATGTTAGATGAAGGGTTTGTTGTTGTTGTTAGGTAAGGAAAATTTCAACTTTTTTCTTGTCTGTAATGAGATTTTTGGTGCTTGGGGGGTTGGGATCTCATTCTGTCAACCACACTGGAGTGCAGTGGCATGATCATGGCTCGCAGCAGGCTCAAACTCCTGGTCTCAGGTGATCCCCCTGCCTTAGACCCCCAAAGTGCTGGGAGTACTGGCATGAGCCACTGTACTCAGCTTATGAGATTTTATTATGAAAGGATGTTACATTTTTTCACAAGCTTATGCTACATTCAGGGGGACAGTCATGTTAATTTTTCCCTTTATTAGTATGAATGGTCTATTATTGTAAACGATTTCAAATGTTTAATAAACCTTATATTCATGCTATAAACTCCACTTGGTCATGGTGAATAATTTTTATTATATGTTTCTGAATTTAGTTTCCTAAGTTTTTAAAAAATATTTTTGAATCTGTGATGACTACTTGGTTAGAAGTATTCTCTTCCTGATAAGGCTTTTGTAAAGTTTTGATGTCAAGATAATACTGCTCTCATACCATGACTAGTGAGGTATTTATTTCTATTATATTTTCTGGGAGGACCGTGAAGGAATGATGTTCTTTAAATGTTTGGGTATAATTCACTAGTGAAGTCCCTTGGGTATAAACTTTTCTCTGAGAGAATATTTTTAATTGATAAGTCAACTTCCTTACTTGTGTCTGTTCAGATTATTATTTTTTCTTACGGGTGAATTCTAGTAATGTGTGTCTTTCTAGGAATTTGTCCATATACTCTAACTTGTCTAATTTGTTGGAATATAGTTAAGCTAATATTTCTTTATAAGTCTTTTAGTTTTAGTGGAGAAGGTAATAATATCATTTTTTATTAGTGATTTTGATAATTTATTACTTACTTTATTTTGTTAGTCATTCTTACTGAGAGTTTGTAAATTTTGTTGATGTTTTAAAAGAATAAACATTTGGTTTGGTTGATTTTATCACTGTATTTCTGTTTTCCGTCACATTTTTACTCTAATGTTTATTATTTCTTTAGTTTTTCTTGCTTTATATGTAGTTTGCTCCTCTTTTTATAATTTGTTAAGGTGGAAACAGGTCATTTGATTTGTGATCCTTTATTTTTTTCTTTTCTAACATGGGCATTTAAAGCTACAGATTTCCCTCTACGATCTTAACTGGCATCATAAATTTTGATATGTTCTGTGTGTTTTCATAATTTCAATCGTATAAGCTACTCCTTAATTTCTACTTTGACTCATGGATTCTACAAAGTATATTATTTAAGGTCAAAATGTTATGTTATGGTTCTTTCAGATTTGCTTCTACTGTGAATTTCCAATTTAATCTTGAGCAGTCAGAGAACATACTTTATGTACTTCAGTATTCTCAACTTATTGAGAATTGTTTTAATGATAATATTCAATGTGTGTTTAAAAAAAAGTTTATTCTGCAGATTTTGGTTGATGTGTTTGATTAATATTGGTTAGAACAGGTGGTTTGACAGAATTATTTAAATTTGCTATGTCCCTGTTGATTTTTTTTTTCTAGTTTTTCTTTAACTCTTCAGGGATAAAGAATTGACATTTTCAACTATTATTAATAATTGTCTATTTTTACTTGGAATTCTGTTTTTCCTTTATGTATTTTAGGACTTTTTTTGTTAGGTTTTACACATTCATATTTCTTATATATTCTAATGTATTAATGTTTCATCCTTATGACACAGCCCTCTTTAACTCTGGTAATATTTGTTCTAAAATATATTTTGTGTAAAATTAATGTAGTCAGTTCAACTGTTTCATGGTAATTATTTGCATAATATATGCTGTATTTTTCCATCATTTTCTTTTCAACCAGTTTATGTCTTTCAATCTAATGTGTTCCTCTTGTAGACAACATTTACTGGGATTGGCTTTTTCTCGTATATCTTTAAGGCTCTTTTCACTTTTTTAGGCCTTTTCTTCATATTATATAATTTTTATTAATCTATATTCAAGTTCACTAATTTCTTATGCTATGTAATCCCATTTTACATTTCATGTTATATAATATCTATGTCACTTGCTTTTTTCCTCAGTTTAACATTTTTTACTATTTGAAAGAGGTTTGAATGATAGACCATTCATGTTTAATGTAAATATTGTTGTGTTTTCTTTTAACACTATTTTGATACTTGTTTACCATTTGTCTTATTTTTGGTTTCCCTGTTTCTCCTCTATTGCTTTTAAAGCCAATATATTACATATAACACTTTAAGATTTCTGATAATTTCCTACTGTATAGTTTTAGTATTTTCTTTGCTGTTTCTTTCAGAATTACAATACATATCTTACTTACTTAACTTACTTCAGAAAAGTACTAACCTTATTGTAATAAAATATATTAATAAAATTTTGTTTCAACATATCTTCTATTTGTCTCCCCCTTGGACTAATATTGTTATATGATGTTACATATATATTTTATAAAAACAAAATCTGTAATTTTTTCTTTATTTATATTATTAAAATATACATTTACTGAGCTTTTTATTTACCAAAGCATTTATTATTTCCAATGATCTTTATTTCTACTTTTGGATTTGAGCTATACTCATTACTTCTTTCAGCTTAGATTTCTTTCAGTGATTTTGTTAAGTCATGTATAAAAGAGTGAATTTTTATTAGTCTTTTTGTCTTGAAACTTTTTTTCACATTCATAGCAAAAAGAAAGTTGCTGAATGTAGAATGCTTGCTTCACATATTTTTTTTGGCATTTTGAATACGTAATCCCAATACCTTTTCATTTCTATTATTTTGAATATGAAGTCAGCTGTTTATCACATTGTGCTTCCTCTATATGTGATGTATTGTTTTTCTTTTGCTGTTCTCAAGATTTCTCTTTCTCTTTGTCTTTCAGTCATTTTACCAAGGTATGTCTAGGTGACTCTATGTTTACATAGATTCTGTTGAACTTCTTATATTTTTAGTTAATAATTTTCATCAAATTTAAGATATTTTTGTCAATTTTTTAAACTCTTTTCTATCGTTTTACTCCTTCTGGAACTCCCAGTAAACGTCTGTGTTTCATGTTGTCTCAGGTATCCCAAAATTTGTTTATGGCATCTTTTTTTCCTCTTGGTATGATTTGGATTTGTGTCTCTGCCCAAATCTCATGTCAAATTGGAGGAAGGGCCTGGTGGGAGGTGTTTGGATCATGGGGGTGGATTTCTCCCTTGCTGTTCTTCTGATAGTGAGTGCATTTTCATGAGATCTGATTGTTTGAAATGTGTAGCACTTCTTCCTTCATGCTATCTCTGTTCTGCTTTGCCATGGTAAGATGTGCTTGCTTCTCCTTCACCTTCTGCCATAATTGTAAGTATCCTGAAACATACTAGCCATGCTTCCTGTATAGCCTGTTGACCATGAATCAGTTAAATGTCTTTTCCTCATAAAGTTCCAAGTCTCAGGTAGTTCTTTATGGGAGTGTAAGGATGAACTAATGCAGAAAATTGGTACCAGGAGTGGGGTACTGCTATAAAGAAACCTGAAAATGTGGAAGCAACTTTGGAACTGTGTAGTGGGCAGAGGTGGAAACAGTTTGAAGGGCTCAGGAGAAGACAGAAAGATGAGAGAAAGTTTGGAACTTTCTAGAGACTCATTGAATGGTTTTGACCAAAATGCTGATACTAGTATGGACAACAAAGTCCAGGCTGAGGTGGTCTCAGATAGAGATGAGGAACTTATTGGGAGCTAGAGTAACAGACACTCTTGTTATGGTTTAGCAAAGACACTGGCAGCATTGTGCCCCTACTCTAGGGACCTGTGGAAATTTGAACTTGAGAGAGATGATTTAAGGTATCTGGTGGGAAAATTTCTAAGCAGCAAAATATTCAAGAAGTGACCTGGCTGCTCCAAACAGCATACAGTTTATGTGTTCACGGAGATTGTTTAAATTTGGAATGTATGTTTAAAAAGGAAATACAGCATAGAAGTTTGAAAATTGTGACCTGGCTGCTCCAAACAGCATACAGTTTATGTGTTCACGGAGATTGTTTAAATTTGGAATGTATGTTTAAAAAGGAAATACAGCATAGAAGTTTGAAAATTTGCAGTTCAGCCATGTGGTAGAAAAGAAAAACTCATTTTCTGGGGAGATATTTAAACCTGATGCAGATATTTGCATAAGAGGAGCCAAATGTTAATTACCAAGACAATGGGGAAAATGGCTCCAGGGCATGTCAGAGACCTTCTAAGCACAGATCGTTTCCCATCACAGGCCTAGAGGTCTAGGAGGGAAAAATGTTTTGCCATGTTTTCATGGACAAGTCCCAGGGCCCAGTTGCTTTGTGCACCCTTGGGACATGGTACATGGATCCAGCTCCAACAGTGGCTAAAAGAGGCCAAGGTACAGCTTGAGCTGTGGCTTCAGAGAGTGCAAACCCCAAGCCTTGGTGGCTTCCACATGGTGTTGGGCCTGTGTGGGGGCAGAAGGCAAGAGTTTTGGAACCTCTGTCAAGATTTGAGATGATGTATGAAAATGCCTGGATGTCCACACAGATGTCTGCTTCAGGGATGGAGCCATCTTGGGAACCTCTAATAGTACAGTGCAGAGGGAAAATGTGGAGTTGAAGCCCCCACGCAGAATCCCTAGTTAGGTACTGCCTAGTGGAGCTGTTAGAAAAAGGCCCCCATCCTTCAGACCCCAGAATGGTAGATCTATTGATTGGTTGCATTGTACACCTGGAAAAGTCACAGGCACCCAGTGCCAGCCCATGAAAGCATCTGTGGGGCTGTGCCCAGAAGAGCCACGGGGATGGAACTGCCTGAGGCTTTGGGAGCCTGCCTCTTGCATCAGCATGCCCTGGATGTGAGACATGGAGTCAAAGGAGATTATTTTGGACTTAACGGGGCCTGTAGCCCTTTGTTTTGGCCAATTTTTCCTCTTTGGAATGGGAACATTTACCCAATGCCTGTACCCCCACTGTATCTTGAGAGTAACTACCTTGTTTTTTTTTTTTTTTTTGGTTTTACAGGATCATGGGTGGAAGGTATTTCTCTTGTCTCAGATGGACTTTGAACTGTGGACTTCTGAATTAATGCTGAAATGAGTTAAGACTGGGGAACAGTTGAGCAGAAATAATTGTATTTAGTGATGTGAGAATGACATGAGAGTTAGGAGGGGATGGGGTGGAATGATATGGTTTAGATTTGTGTCCCTGCCCCAGTTTCATGTCAAATTGTAGGAGAGACCTCATGGTAGGTTATTGGATCATGGGAGTGAACTTCTCCCTTGCTTTTATCTTGATAATGAGTGAGTTCTCATGAGATCTGATTATTTGAAAGTGTATAGTGCTTCTCCCTTCACTCTCTATCTCTCTCCCTCCACTACGGTAAGATGTGTTTGCTTCCCCTTCACCTTCTGCCTTGAATGTATGTTTCCTGAGGCCTCTCAGCCATGCTTCCTGTACAGCTCGTGGGATTGTGAATCAATTATACGTCTTTTCTTCATAAATACCAAGTTTCTGGTAGTTTCTTTATAACAGCAGGAGAGCAGACTAATATACCTATCTGTGCTTCAGATTGGATAATTTTATTGATCCATATTCAAGTTCACTAATAATTTATTATTTATTTATTTATTTTTTATTATTATACTTAAGTTCTGGGGTACATGTACAGAACATACAGGTTGGTTACATAGGTGTACATGTGCCATGGTGGTTTGCTGCATCTGTCACTCCATAATCTACATTAGGTATTTCTCCTAATGCTATCACCCCACTTTCCCCTCACCCCCTGCTATTCCTACCCTAGATCCCCCACCCCCTGACAGGCCCTGGTGTGTGATGTTCCCCTCCCTGTGTCCATGTATTCTCATTGTTCAACACCCACTTATGAGTGAGAACATATGGTGTTTGGTTTTCTGTTCTTATGTCAGTTTGCTGAGAATGATGGTCTCCAGCTTCATTCCATGTCCCTGCAAAGGACATGAACTCATCCTTTTTTATGGCTGTATAGTATTCCAGGGTGCATATGTGCCACATTTTCTTTAACCAGTCTATCATTGATGGGCATTTGGGTTGGTTCCAGGTCTTTGTTACTGTGAACAGTGCCCCAGTAAACATATGTGTACATGTGTCTTTATAATATAATGATTTACAGTCCTTTGGGTATATACCCAGTAATGGGATTGGATTGCTGGGTCAAATGGTATTTCTATTTCTAGCTCCTTCAGGAATCTCCACACTGTCTTCCACAATGGTTGAACTAATTTATATTCCCACCAACAATGTAAAAGTGTTCCTTTTCTCCATATCCTCTCCAGCATCTGTTGTCTCCTGATTTTTTAATGATTGCTATTCTAACTGGTATGAGATGGTATCTCAGTGGCTTTGATTTGCATTTCTCTAATGACCAGTGCTGATGAACTTTTTTTCATATGTTTGTTGGCTACATAAATGTCTTATTTTGAGAAGTGTTCGTTCATATCTTTCACCCACTTTTTGATGGGGTTGTTTGTTTTTTCTTGTAAATTTGTTTTAGTTCTTTGTCGAGTCTGGATATCAGCCCTTTGTCAGATGGGTAGATTGAAAAAAATTTTTTCACATTCTGTTGGTTGCCAGTTCACTCTAATGATAGTTTCTTTTGCTGTGCAGAAGCTGTTTAGTTTAATTAGATCCCATTTGTCTATTTTGGTTTTTGTTGTCATTGCTTTTGGTGTTTTAGTTACAAAGTCCTTGCCTATGCCTATGGTCTGATTGGTATTGCATAGGTTTTCTTGTAGGATTACTATGGTGTTAGGTCTTATGTTTAAATCTTTAATCCATCTGGAGTTAATTTTTGTATAAGGTGTAAGAATGGGATCTAGTTTCAGCTTTCTGCATTTGGCTAGTCAGTTTTTCCAACACCATTTATTGAATAGGAAATCTTTTCCCTATTGCTTGTTTTTTTCATGCCTGTAATCCCAGCATTTTGGTAAGCTGAGGCAGGCGGATCACTTGAGTTCAGCAGTTTGAGACCAGCCTGGCCAACATGGTGAAATCCTGTCTCGAGTAAAAATACAAAAAAATAGGCATGAGGGCATATACCTGCAATCCCAGCTACTCGGGAGGCTGAGGCAGGAGAATGGTTGAACCCAGGAGGTGGAGGTTGCAGTGAGCTGAGATCATGCCACTGCACTCCAGCCTGAGTGATAGAGTGAAACTCCATCTCAAAAAAAAAAAAAAAAATACCCTAGAGATCCATTTAACTAAAGAAGTAAAAGATCTATACAAGGAAAACTATAAAATGGTGAGGAAAGACACTGAAGAGGATATAAAAAAAGAAAGAAAGCTATTCCATACTCATTGATTGGATGAACTAATATTGTTAAAACGATAATACTACTCTCAAAATAATTTACAGATTCAGTGTCAAAATACTAATGACATTCTTTATGGCCAGTTCAGATGTTAGATGGTATCACCTCTGGCCTGTGACACACCCCTCCCCACTGAGAGTTGCTGTTGTTATTTGCTTATATACCAATAACACTGAACTTACCTGGACTAAATCTGGGAAATAGCTCTCCCCACAATGTGCAGCTACTGATGTCTCTTCCTTATATATATTTTTTGTTTTAATTTTATGTTGGGATTCATAGAAATTGCCTGTGTTTTCATAGGCAGAGATTTTAAGAGGTTGTGCCCAAATGCTTCCAAGTCTTCCACTTTTTCATAATGGATATAAATGCACACTAGAGGTCACTTTCATACTTTAGACTGCTTTTGACTCTTCCCTGCTTTAATTTTCTGGTAGTTCCTCTCATGTCTCCTGTAAGCTTATACTCAGATTTCATCAACCACGGATAAGTCAGTGGCCTGGGTCTACTTTAGATTATCCTGTGCATGACAACATAGACCAAAGACAGCCCTGGGTCTCCCGGAATATGTGGAGAAATTAATAAGCCTCACATAGCCACCTTATCTTCTGGAAATTCCTACTAACACCCCCAGCTCTTTTGTGAGTTCATCACTTGTCCTGAACAGAAGCACAATCTTAGACTTTCAAAGCTACTTTTTTTGGTTTCCATCAAGATCGCAACTTTAATCAACAATGAATGCTCTAAATCATGTGAGCTTTAATCCTCTTCCCAGCAGTGACAGTGAGGCTGCTGGTTTTCATGGCCTGCTTCAGCCTGGTTGAACTCTCAAGCTTGGGGCAGCAGGGATGGAAGCACTTCTGGGCAAGAATATTTCAGAACCTCATTGTCGTTACTTAAAGGTCAATAGTTTTATAAATAAATACTTCTCAATTTTTTGGCAATTTCCAGAGTGCTAAAGTTGTTTCTTTTGATGTCTTGTACACCTGAAAAAGGAGATTGGTTAATCTGCATCCTGACTCTGTCATGTTGGAATTTTACTTGTTTTTGTTTTCTTAGTGGTACTGGCTCATAGTGAACTCCTAAATTTTACAGAAATGCCTTATGTAGATGATGGGGTGATGGATGCAGCAAACCACCATGGCACATGTATACTCATGTAACAAACCTGCATGTTCTGCCCATGTACCCAAGAACTTAAAGTATAATAAATAAATTTTTTAAAAAATGAATTAATAAAAAAGAGAATAAGAAAGGGAGTGCTATCTCTCGTAGCCGAGGGATTCTCAAATGTAAGTTGGTGGTTTTGCTATGTTTTTGTAAGAGTGTACAAGAGACATAATCAGGGATAATTGGTCTTCAACTCGGAATGATTAACTAACAGGACTAATGGTCCCTAGAGATAAACTGAATCAAGTTGTATATGCATGCCAGTTTCTGACAGTTTCTAGCACATCTATAGACCTTGTGTTGCTTAAGATAGACTCCAGTTGTTATCCAACATAAGGGAATGGTGGTTAATGATTTAGGCAGCATTTCCGTTTAGATTTCGGCTCCCAGTGCTAGTTGCTGGGTGGAGAAGGTTCACTAACTCAGGATGTTTATAACATCCACAAATCTCTTGTTTCACATCAGGAACTCAAATCCCAGCTGGATCACTTTAATATACTTATAATGTCTCTGAATAAGAAAGTATGCTGAAATAAATAATTGGTCTCATAAAAGGTAAAAAAGAATAAATAAAATGGTGGCATTTAGGTTCAGCTTTCCCACACTGACAATTTAAATTTTATGGAACTCTTTCCAAAATAACAATGCTTAAGGTTTGCAAGAAGGCATGGGACAGAAGGTGAGTTACCAGTTTCAGAAGCTGTCACTGAAATTGTCTACATAGTCATAACTAGAGTCATTCTCACATTTGCAGCATTAGGAAGAACATAAAAATCCAACCACTGTCAGTGGTTCATTTAAATAATCATATAATATGGCACTGCTTTCTTTCTTTTTTCCTTTCTTTTCTGTTTTGGGGATGGACTATTGCTCTGTTGCCCAGGCTGGCATGCAGTAGTATGATCTCGACTCACTACAACCTCTGCCTCCCAGGTTCAAGCAATTCTTGTGCCTCAGTCTTCCACATAGCTGGGATTACAAGTGTGCATCACCACACCTGGCTAATTTTTATAGTTTCAGTAGAGATGGTGTTTCGCCATGTTGGCCAATCTGTTCTCCAACTCCTGGCCTCAAGTCTTCTGCCCACCTGGGCCTCCCAAAGTGCTGGGATTACAGGCGTGAGCCACTGCACCCCACCAGTATGGTTCTGCTTTCTTCCTGAACTCTTCAAACCTCTGGTTTTAGTCTGATCACAATTATCTACTTCCTCATTTAAATCCATCTGCATAGATATGCACACGTTTCTATTGACTGTGACATTCATTTATTTTCCTAGGTTAGGAACACTTGGGTGAGATTCCTCCATATTCAAGTTTCAGCCTTGCATAACCAACTGGTGGATATGATTTACAAGGCTCACCACCAGAGATGAAATAATTGTCATCTTTATACCCTTGAATGCCATTGGTATTGTAATAGTATCTGTATTACTAGGCTACCTAAGAAAATATTGAACAAATAGCCCTTTATGTTGTGACATATCATCAGCAATTCAGCTGAACTGCTCTATGATCAATCCAATGTGACAATGAAATTAAATGAAGTAAGGGTATCTGGCTTCATGATCAATTCAATGTGACAATCAATGCAAATGGTATAAAAGTATCTCATTGATCAACTAAAATAACATGGACTAAGCAACCTCATAAACTAAATCAGGCATAGAAAACGCCTTGATATCCAGTAGGGCAAGGAGCTCATGTTATTTCCTCATTTGGAAAGATCCATTAGGATTTCCGAAACGACAAGAGATCTTTTGGTGTCAATTAAATGGAGATTGAAGAGTCAAAGGAAACAGATGTTGCTGTTCGCTCAGAAGTCACTGTCGATACTCTACGGGGGATTGTATATAAAACACTCCCATCAAGTTCCCTTGCTCCTTGCCCTTTGGTTTCTGCATTATCTTTATCATAGTTATCATCATCCATATCACACAATTTTATGTCAATAAACTGGTTTTCTAAATGATGAGCTCCTTTAGGACGGGGACTCTGTTTCTTTAGTCTTTGAATCTCTAGTGCCTACCATGGTATATGATACATAGTAGGCTTTCAGATGTTTGCTGACTTAATGAATGAACAGAGGAAAGAGAAGGGGAAGTGAGAGCACGTGCTTACTCTTACTTAGTTCACAATAATGCTTAGGGACTTGGAGTAAAAGGACTGATAAATTGCATCGTTTGGATAAGGGATGTATGACTTTTAGTAGAAGCCTTGTTATTGGGACTGATTCTATGATTCCAGAATTCCCCTTCTTGTCTTGATAAGCTGACTGTATTATTTGGAAACAAGGATCTTGAAAAGCCTTGAGAACAAATATGATGAAAATAGACATAGTACCAAAAATGTACATAAAAAAATGTGTAGAATAGACTGGGTGCAATGGTTCATACGTATAATCTCAATTTAAGAAGCTGAAGTGAGAGGATCACTTGAGGCCAGGAGTTCAAGATCAGCCTGGGAAGATAGCAAGGATCCATCTACAAAACATTTTAAAAAATTAGCCTGGCCTGATGGCTTGCCTGTAGTCCTAGATACTCAGGAGACTGAGGCAGGAGGATCAGTTGATGCCAGGAGTTCAAGGCTGCAGTGAGCTATGTTAATGCCACTGCACTCTAGCCTGGGTGGCAGGGTGATATCCTGCTTATTATAAAAAAAAAAAAAAGTGAAAAGGTATAAAAATTATAGAAGGATGTTTGCACTGTGAACACATTTTTATTTAGCATTTTCTTTTAAAACTAATTCTGATATAAGCAAAAATATCTTATTTCTGCAAAGATTCTTCATTTTTGGCCAGTGGTGCCATGCGATCACATTACATATTTAGAGGAATTATTCCCTGAACATGCATATATTGAGCACTTACTCTGTGCCAGCCTAAGTACTAGGTATTAGGAATACAAACACAGATATAGCCTGATTCTTGCCCCAAAATGTCTTAAAACCTAGTTGGTGGAGAGACAAGGTTATAAATAAGGCAGAAAAAGTGTCACAAGTGCCCTGTTTGGAATATCTTCAAGGTTTTGGATGAGTTTAGGGGCAGTGGTTCAGGGGAGGATGTGGTCAATTGCACAGTGAGTCTCAAGGTCAAAAAAACTTGATCGAGGAGGTGACTTTGAGGTGAGCATTGATGATAAATAAAGTCAGCTAGGGAGATGAGGGGAAGCCATGTGAGTATAGACATGACAATATGATAGCCCAAAAAGCTCATGCAAGTTAAGAAGGCAGTTGTGAGTTTCATTGCAATGAGATCTTTACCATCAGGTGCTGTCAGGTGGAAATGGCAGGCTAAGTAGCATATTTGATAGCAACCAAGATAAGGCTGCCTTGCAAATTGAACTTGAAACAAGCTAGATATAAATACAGATCTATTAAGGCAAAGCACTTCATGTGTCAGTATCTATTAACTGCCTGATGTTGAAATGTATTTGTGTTGAGTGGCAGGAGCTGGTGGGCCTGCCGGTTCCAGTAGGGCATAAGACCAAGAGAGGTTTTTCCCAAAGAGAAGTATTTGCTTACAAGTGCATACAACCCCTGTTGTATTATAATGTGATTACACAGCAGGCTCTCCTAACAGATAAAATTGCCTATGATGGAAATCAGAGGGAGAGCACAATGCAAGGCTAGAGGCAGGTTGGCAGCATGCAAGATCAAACTCTCTTTTAACTTGTATCAGACAAGGGATTAACATTGGATTTTGTGATACTTTTGAGTGATACTCATATTGTTCCATTAAAAACAACCTTGGGAAATTATCTGAATGTGTCTACTTAAATGACAAGAATAGATGACAAATTATATCTCCATATCTGTCTAAAGAGAAGGGAGGATTTCATAGTTAGACACCAGGGATTAGGTTTTGCTCTGTATTTTTACAATTATATTATTTCCCTTCTTAAATTAGTAAAGTGGAGATGATGGTTTTCCCTAGCTCCATGGAGAGAGAGCAAGCATATCATACTATCAGGAACCCAGAATTCTCTTACATTGTCTATGTTATCTGCAAGATACCATGATACAGTCATTCCTCGCTGCAATGAAAAAGGCACATTTCTAAGCAGAATGATATCTAACACTGTATTTGTGTTTATCCAGTGCGCCCCCCTGAAAGGACAAATACATACATTTCATTTACCATCTGATCTTTATTTTTTTTTAAACCTTTCCTTACCATCCACACAGGACCCTGTAGCTTCCAGCACAGATTTATAAGATAAAAGACCAGTGCTGTTGCTGCAGGGGATAGAATGCAGCAATGAAAGTTCTGAGTCTAATAAAATTTTTAAATGCTTTTTTTTTGTTTCCAGTGTATTTTATGAACTTTTACATTTACTGAGTTTTATGAAATTCTATAGTTCTTTCAGCAATAACCAATGACAACCTTTAGTCCTTTGTTGCCTAGGGTTAAATTGGATCGAAATAGAACCAGATCTGAATGCTCAGTGATCATTTTAGATTTCAGCAAAATTAATAATGTTGCTTTATCTATCAAAATGTTTTGGAAGGTTTAATTGTACTGACTGAGTAGAAACTGGAAATATTGTGATTACAGTATTGTAATTCACATGCTCCAAGTTATACCAGCATGGAGATAAAAGTAGTGTTTAAATAGCAATTACAAAAACAATTGCGCACTCAACACCTCCCTCTCACTTCTCCCAGGTAGTTCTGGTGGATCCCAGAATCTTTTTTGTGACCCCTGGAGCAGTTAGTGCTCTTAGTAACCTCAAGAGAATAAGCATTTTTCTCTTCTTGTGTTGTGGTTTGCTCTAACAATGTCTGCTATTTCAATATATAGTCTGCTTTTTCTATTATACCATTTAAATATTCTAGAAATTTTAGTATCTTTCATCCAGGTCACACCATCCCAGCTTTTTGCCACTGAAAGCAAGATAAATACAGTTATTGTGACTATAAGCTACAGTTTCAGATTGAAATCTTGTCATAGCTTATATCATCAAGTTTTCCAGTTAGAGGATCACTAGCTGTTGCTTGTAAATCTTTATCTTTTTCAGATTTTGCATAAAATATCTGTATTCAAATGAGGCAAATCTATTCCAGTCATTAGTTTTCACTGTCCATTGGGGGAATCAGGAAGGTAGGAGAAATACTCATGGTTTGACAACACTGCATAATTTACCCATCCAGTGAAATATCCTCTCTGGGTCAAGCTAAAATGAGCCACGTTGTCAATTAACACCAGCATTCTTTTCGGTAAATAGATTTGTCTCTGTGTTCTGCTTCACTGTATAGAGAAAAGAGGCCTCAAAAGTCAGAGTTATTAAATCATTGCCATATACAAGTCTTTAGTTTTATGTTGACTGAATGGGTTAGATTTCCAGAACAAAAGATTGTTCCTTTAAAAACTATTCCCCTGGGGTAATTGATTTCTCACAAAATGTATTGCAGATGAGACAGTTTGAACAAACATTTATAAAGCAGGCATTCTAGTTGGGCTAGAACTGAACTTCTGTTCGATAGAGCTAGTGACATCCTCTCCCCAGCATCAATTATATAGTCTTATTTATATGGGGTATAGGTACCTATTGGGAAACTAATTCAAACAATATGAAGTTCAGGCGTTAATGAAGGGCTTGGAGGATAGGCAATCTCAATGGGAACCAAAATACAAAAAAGAGGATGACTTGGCTTCACACAGTGAATTTATCATAACGGAAGGTGATGTCTGGCTCAATGATCGAGATTCTGCAATGGGGCATGATGTTGAGAAAGAGAGGCACTTCTGTTAATAATGTATTGCCTGCTGAAAATAGCATTATCTTGTTATATACATATAACAGGTGACCCTTACTGGTTCTTTCATCCTTTTCTATCAATAGTTACACATATGGACAATATTTTTTTCAAGTGGAGCTAAAAATACAAATGCATATTTACACACTTATTTGTATCACAGATTAAAACCTCAATCCATGTATTGGAGTGGCATGATTACATCCACATATAAGCATTTGCATGTGAATGTCCTTGATTTGCATGGACAATTATAAGTGCTCTTTTTTTGCTGATGCAAATGAAACACCTTTGGAATATTGTCCTCATAATTTCTAATCATATGTCATTGAGTGGCATATACAGTTCTAGGAAAGCATTCGCATCATTTCAAGAATAAGTCATTTAGACAGATTTTCTCTGAGAAGTGCTTGACAGAATAATTTTTCTTCCTAATAAGAATAATGTTTGAAGATTGAGCATTCAATAGTCCAAAGAGGAAAGGAATAAAGGACTGACTTCTTGGTTCCTGGATAAGCATAGACTAGTATACTCGACTTCACTTGGCTATCATATGGAGAATTTTGTAAGTGTTTCATTGCAAGCAATCGGAAGACTGTTTATAATCTTTGCACTACAAAGCATTGAAATTACTGAAAAGAAGAGTGGAAGACATTGGAAAAGCTGACAAGGGTCAAAGCTCTTGGCTTGGAAGGCAAAGAGCCATGCCAGGCATTTTTAGTCACATTTCCTAGGTTTCTGTCTCTTCAAATAAACTTCAATGTGATCTTGAATGTCGATTTTATGTCCAACGTATTTGATCTCTTCTGGGGTGTTCCTATCCAGTTCTCAGTTACTCAGATTGTGAAATTACTTCTTGTCATGAGCATGATCAGTAGGAGAAAATGTTTAGTTCTATCATTTATGTACTTTCAGTAATTACACTTCATTTATCGGATCATGAGAAATGACAGTTTCTTCTAAGTGAATAAAGTTATAATGTATTCACCTCAGGTAGTTAAATCTTAAGTCTGTAACGGAGGTGACTCTGCTCTTATACAACCATTTCGTAGTAAGCCTTTTCTCTCATTTTATCTAAGAATATAGCCACATAAAACAGATACCTCTTAGATGGCTGCCTCTTTCTCTATCCAAAATGAAGCTGAAAGATAGATCTTTTCAAAGGACATTGGGAGATAGTCCTAGGTACATATAACCACAGTTCAGACACTTGGGGTCCAGGTAGAATGTATTCTCCAGCTGGTGGGCCCAAGCCATCTTTCCTCACTGCCTTCAAGGTCCACATGGATTCTAGGCATAGTTATTTCCACATGTTTCATTCTTGCATTCTGTGTGTGTGTGTGTGTGTGTATGTACGTTTGTGTATATATATACAAACATGAATATATATGTGTATGTGTGTATACATTCTAACTGAAGGGTCTACCTGTGATAAATAACAGTAAAGGTTTTTCACTCCCGTGAAAGTAGGTTTTTTGAATATGTGAGGATTTTGAGAGCACTTTAATAATCATAAGAGCTTTGTATATCTATGATATAGCTTATGTTTACAGTAAACTTGACATGAAGGTGAGGCCGATATAATGACTTCTGCTTTACAGGTGAGAAAACTGAGGCCAGGAAGTTTCAATGATCTGTTCAATGAGGTAACACTCAGTACTGGAAGAACCAAGGCTGAATCCCACCTCAAGGACTCCTAGTTTGGTTCCTTTTCTGGCACTGAGTCCTGTGCCTTCCACTCCTTTACATCCTAAAGCAACAAGTACAGCCTTAGATAAAACATAGATTTGAAGCTAATACTTGTTTGCTTTAATGAATGTTTCTTCCTTAGAGATCACAAAATGTGCCCAAAGCAAGTATGCTTATTGGTTTCAGCTGTTAGTTCAGCTATAACATCTTGCAAAATGCCGAAACAGCTACAACTTAGAAGATAAAATTGTCGTTTAAAAAATCTTGAATACAGTGATTATATTTATATCATGTTATATATATTTTGAGATGAGTGTGAGAAATTGCGGGTGGTTGCCGTCAATATATATCTCATTAACAGCAAGAAATACCACCACACCCGGGTCTAATGTTAAAGTTTGCAGCTTCTCTTCTGCTCTGCAAATTCCTTCACCGGACACTCTGATTTGCAAATCTGCCATGTAGTCTTGTTTGCCTCTCCAACACACACTTCTTTTCTCTTGTCTGGTCTCTGCCAGGACTCACATTCCTTATTACACTGTGTTGCCCCTATTTGCCCAGAGTTTTATGTGTGTCTCTTTTGTCCCCACAACCGGATTACAAAACCCATGAATGAAGGGATAGTATTTGAGCTCCTTTTTATTTTCCCCAAGCCTATTTAATATATGCTTTTTCGATGGATCATAGAATTTAAATAAACAGATTTTCTGTTACATTTATCAGCCATCCATAAGCGTACTGTGTCAAATTTGAGGCACCGCAGGTTAGGAGATGCGAGAGGATATGAAAGGGAAGTAATTATGATAAAGTGGATGGAAAGATCGTGAAGAGACGTTAAATATTTGAAATAATGGTAAGCATGGTGAGCTCATATGCCATCTTCACACACATATTTCCACAACGAATTGTAAGCTTTCTGTAGATGCCCATAAAGCTTAGCACAACGCATGGCCAAGAATACAGACTCAGTATTTGTCAATCTAATTAAGAGAAGATATTTACAGACAGGTAAAGAACATTCCTCCACTCCTACTTCCCCTTTTGAATCATCAAATTTCACCATGTGGTTAACCATCTGCCTCCCTAGCCCATAAGATTAAAGTTGGGTGAGAGAGAAAATTGTGAAATGTAGAGTGCACAGACAGTGCCCTGCAGAAGGAGTGACCCATGAGGTCAGGAGCTGTCTTACGTTCCCTCAGAAGTCCAGAAGCACTCGGCTGCTTCTTTGGTGCTGTTGGAAACATACTCTTAGTAGAGTGGACAGGAGCACTTGAAGCAGAGGTAGCAAGTTCCATAAACATGACCTTGCACCCACGCTTGGGCAATGTCAGGACACAGCCTCAGGGTCAGCATGTCAACTCCATACCTACTCTGGATTTTGCCCAAACTTTGACATATATTTAGCGGAGCATGTATTTCAAAAAAAAAAAGGGAAGGCTGATTTTTTAAAAAAGAAACATGGAGAGGGAGAAAAAGGGGGCAAAATTCGTCATTTAATAAACAGCAAATGATTTTTAGGATTGGAAACCTGAAGTGGATTATACTTTCCCGTCAATGGAGGTCTGCAGTCTGCTCCTCCTGGAAGTAGCAATGTCTGTTAATGTAGCATCATAAGAAAAGGGAATCAGGATTTTTCCACATTCTGGTGGGCATCTGCCATCATGTGCCCCAGGATCTGACTGGTCATCCCAGGACAATCACTGGGATTTGCATGGGATGATCATTAGAAGATTTGAGTCCCCTGATGATTCTGCATCGTATTTTCTGCTTTAGAGACAAGCTAATAATGGCTGTGCACACCGAATCCTGGGTTTTAGCAGATAAGAATTCAGACTTAATGTTGCCCAGGATGTTCAAAATCACATCAGAGAGAATAATTTGACATGAGGATAAATAAATAATACACTTGCTAGTTATCCTGCAAATAAATGATGACTCTTGAAAACTGTACCTATTTGAATCCTATCTTCTTGAGCAAAATTGGGCCCACCGTATAGGCAGAGCTGCTTCTCCATTTCTAACTTTAGTATTCCTGCTTTGGCACAGGTATTTCTTTTTCATTAGAGCTTTTCAACCAGAAAAGCTAATATCTGAATATATTATTCTACATATTTACTTCAAACTTAACAGGACTGAAGCTCAGTGAAGCAGTTTACATGCATGGAATACTAACAGAAGTGAGCAGAGTAGTGGAAGGAAAGAAACAGAAATAAGATGGCCAGGGACAGAGTCCCATATAGCAAAGTAATGGAAAAGGCAGAGCAAGATTCTTAGATAGTGAAGTTGGTCAGGAGCATAGTATTTGAAGAAGGATTAAAAATAGCAAAAAGTCCTTGTAAGCATACATTTTCCACAACTTTTACCAAAGGGTAAGTATGTAGGATTGGAAAAAAAAATACACAAAGATAGATAAACTGTTAAGGATTATTAGTAGAAACAAAAATTGGCTGACGGATTCTGATACATCTGAAGACTTGTAATTAGACTTTGGATTTGTAAGGAAGAATGTATATCTTGATACTTTTAAGATAGAATTCATGGAAAATTTATTTTTGCTATTTATAACAAAAAATAAAATCACCAATAGGACATTTGAATCCATGTGAGCAGCAATATTGCTGATTCTTCCACCTGTTAATGATTTACCTTAGATTAGATGAGCATAATGCTGGGAAATGAGTGGAAGAGAGGAATTTGTGGTTTTTGTTTTATAATTCTTTTATTATGGTTTTGAACTATGGTTTTCATGGTGGTGTACTGCTATATACATTCTCAGGTATATGTTTATATTATGTCATATCAATTAAACAGCCAACTCCTTAGAGAAATGTATTATACTTTTTATTCTGCCATATAGCACTAGCACTATGCTGGTCACATTAAAACAAACACACATCCAAAAGACAAACAGACAAACAAAAATTCTTGCATGTGGAGAAGACTTCATTGAAGCTGGTGATGGGCAGCCCCCTCCAACCCCCACCTGCAGGGCTACATTCGACCCAGGGTTACTATTTATAGCAAAGAATACCCTTCTATGAGCACTTGGGCAGCAGGGGCTTCTCAGTATCCCTGACATCCAGTGTGAAGTCTAGCACAGAGTGGGCACCTAATAATTGGCAAAATAAAGAGGTATATTTTGTTTGCAATTCTATTTAAAGTACAGAACCTCTTTGTAACTTACCATACACACCTTTCACCTCATCCTTTTTTCCAGGCATGCTTAGGCTTAAGATGGAACTAAAATTAAAGGAAAGGAGGCCAAATAAGCCCCAGGTGTTGAAAGTGACAGGAGAGAATATGCATGGCTCCCCCTCACTGGGGAACTAAGATGAACTGAGATGTCCTGAGATGAACTGGGCAAAGGAGGGGGGAGGTTGACAGTTATGCTGAGAGGCGGGAATAGAAACAGAGGCAGTGATTGGGAAATGGCACAGATCCAAGATTCAGGAGCCATGGCGGAAGTAGGTAATGATTTCTGGAGCTATCTTGGTCTCCAACAGAAACATGAAAGTTTCAACAAAGAAATTGAAAGGGATAAAATATAATAAAATAAGTAGTAGGAACAAAAAGTGAACATGCTGACAAACACACATGTGAGCACAGTCAGTGTGCTTCCACCTTGGGCCACTGTCCAGAGTCCTCTCCCTCTAGAGAGCTGTTTGACTCCCTTCCTGCCTTTCTTCAGGTCCCTGCTTATTTATAATTTTATCAGTGAGGTTTTCTTTGACCATGATATTCAGAACATAGCAGCGCAATTCTCCATCCCTCTGCATAACCTATTTTTGCTGACTCTGCTTTACTATATAGCGTTTATTGCTTCCTAAAATGCTATCTATTTATGATCTGTCTCTTTCAAGCATAATGTATGGTCCATAAAGGGCAGGAATGTTGTCTGTGTTTGTTCTCTGCTATGTCCCCAGAGCCTAGGACAGTACTCAGGACTCAGCAGTCATTGAATGAATAAATGAAGGCGCACTTCTTGGAAGAAATGTGCTGAGAACTGGAGATGATTGTGAAATTCTTGATCTATCACAAATTCTTATTTGCTGGCTAACCAGTTTCTCTTCACTGGTTTCAATGTGTCATCTGTAATATTGTGTGAATTAGGCAAGGTCGGGAACAGGAATATTATATTGCCCCAGGGAAGGAATTGAACTCGTCCATCTCTTTGAATTTTGTCTGGTTCTTAGTCCTATGATTTTGCGATTCTAAGATTTCATCATCTAAATGTTCTATTTTCTCCCACAATGTATTCTCTGCTTTTAAATCAAGTGAATATCTCAGTTTTACATGAAATCTACAGATGATGAAGATTTGTTTTGGTGGGATAAGCAAACATAAGATGAAAGACACCAAAATAATTTTTTGGTCTCGTTAGTCTGTTATTCTATATTGGTGAATTGGCTTCTGTATTTAGTTGAACCAAGGGGAAAGACATTCAAAAGAGTTGTGTCGATGTTTTTTTTTTTTTTTTTCAACCTGTTATTTAAAGGCATTGACCAAATACAGTAGACAATTCCTTGGCTGTTATTTAGAAAAAGCTTCGAGCTTGAATCAATATGATATTTGGCTCTGTAGGTATTGAAAATCATTCTTCTGTTGTCACTAATTGCTTTGGTATTCTGCAAAAGTACAAAGTGTCAGCTATTTATTAATAAATCTGTTTTTGTAGTAGGGGTACATCTTTACTGTTTATCATGTACCAGCTGTAAAATAGTAATATATATATATATAGATATACATACACTAGAGTCTTAAATAGAGCAAGTAACGAAAGACTGTCAGCATGTGGTGTATCTGTTGATTATAAAGCAGGTAACAGGATATACGAGGAGAGCAACATGAATACAATTCTTCCAAAGCCCTCGTTGCCAATGATCACTGTTACGTAGATTAAAAACTGTTGGATATAATCATTTATCAGGTAATTGTAAAATGGGAAAATATAAAATTATGAAGGAATTTCTGATGGCTTGTCACAGTCAGCACCTGGACCAGGCTTGCATAGGATTCATGAGATTAAATAGATAAAACACATACTCATTTGATTTTCTAGTGCAACTAAATTGAGAGAGGTGGTTGTGCAAGACAGACTCTTAGAATCTCTTTTTATGCAGCAGTGAGTGCTAGAGACACGATCCTCTGTCTTCATCTTTTTAACAGAACTCTTCTAGAGACACAAACTATAGCTTCAAACCATTCCAGAAAATAAGATTGTTTCCTCAGACAAGAAAGAATAATGGAAGAATGCACTCCTCCACCATCTCCAAGCCATGTTATACACACATTTAGTGCTGTATGTAAATATGCCTGCGGGGTACAATTTGGGGAGCATTGAGAACACTTTTGTGACTCCATAAATCATTTCCACCAGCTTAATCCATTTGCCGAAATCATCATTACAAGGCTTGCCGATCCTGAGTAAAAAGTCTCATGGATTATATTTTCTCTTAGTCTGATTTAAGATGTGTTTAAGGATATATCCAACAAACAAACTATACCAGGGTGAGAAATATGAGGCGGCTCTTGGTGCCTCTGCCCTGGAACCTCAAAAAATCTAAACATGCTTGAGTACTCTCCTCTCTGACCAAAAAAAATCCTAAGTTTTTCAAAACATATGAATTGAATACTTAATATTATGTGCCAAGCAAAGAGGGAGGTGGCTTCTGTTCTCAGCAGGAGGCAAGTATATAAATAAATAACTGCACATATGCAATATGCCATTTGAGGAACACATTATGTTGCTCGAGGTTTATTGAGAAATCAGTGACACATTGGGTTTGAAGGAAGGGTTCAGTAAAGCTTTGTGCAGAAAGTGACTTCAGAGCAAGACTTTCAGAAAGATTAAGAGGTCATTAGGTCGACCAGAAAGTTTAAAATACTGCAAAAGCAATGCAGCAAAAGGAACCCATCTCACAAGGTGGCTGCCTCTTACTGCTACTAGCTTTTTTCCCCCTCTACCCCAGCCTGCTTCAGTTTTCTATTTTTCTATTCTGTAGCAGCTTTCATTTGTATAGATATCTTCTGGGGTATGCAAATGTAGCAAAAATTGGCCAAGCATTACAGAAATTATTTGAGTGATGATTTTCTTCATCTTCTCAAGGAGAATACAGAGATAGTACCATCTACATGCATGAGAGAGAGATTAATTTACTATGTGCCATGGGTGTCTTAGGGCATTAAGACTTAATTCTCTGGTTGAGAAGGGAGAGGATAGACATTTACCAAACTCATTCCCTGTTCTGGCCACAAATATAGACTACTTTTTCCACTCTCTCTAGAAGTGAGGTGGGGCTGACTGACCAAGTTCTAGGTGATAGAACGCATGAGGAATTGATGTGTGCTAATAAAAACCGCCCTGCATGCTTCTTTATACTATTCCTATCCACTAGCTGAAATGAGAGGACTCTGAATTTATAGAGAAATACATAACCACAAGGTGGAAGGATTCTGAATTCCCAAATTACAGTATCAAAATTGATATGTTTTGGCTCAGTATCCCCACCCATATCTCATCTTGTAGTGCCCATAATTCCTGTGTGTTGTGGGAGGGACCCTGTGGAAGATATGTCAATCATGGGGTCAGGTATTTCCTGTGCTGCTCTCGTGATAGTGAACATCAGATCTCATGAGATCTGATGGATTTAGAAATGGGAGTTTCCCTACACAAACTCTCTCCCTTTGCCTGCTGTCATTCATGTAAGACGTGACTTGCCCCTCCTTGGATTCCATCATGACTGTGAAGCTTCCTCAGCCACTTGGAACTGTAAATCTGTTAAACCTCTTTCTTTCGTAAATTGCCCAGTCTCGGGTATGTCTTTATCAACAGCATGAAAATGGACTAATACAAAAATCCACCTGCCAAACACTATGATTGAACTGTTATACATGCAAGAAAAAAGTTTTGTGTTAACCCATTAAACTTTGGAAGTTGTTTCTTAATTGGTCTCTCTTTATTAATGTAGCAGAAGTATTGTTTTTCCAGGTTTGCAACTAGGAAATAATGATTATAGAACAGAAAACTTTGACCAAGGCAAAAGAGCTGGCAAATAATGGAAACCACTTGAACTCAGACCATGTCACTCTAGAGACCCTGATCTTGCTATTCTTTATAATTCCTCTTCTACATGGAAGACAGAAAATTAACATCTTGCCCCATAAGGCAAGGACTAGGTCCAGCACTAAAGCTCTGGTCCCCATTAGCAACCAGTGATGTTGTGAATCCAATCAGCTGAATATGCACTTTGGTATTGCAGGTAGAGCCCTATGATTGTGCTTCCTCCAAAAGCAGGCTCAGCAGTTGCCCTTCTGCTTACTGCTAGGAAGTTGGCATGACTCTCATTTTCTCTAAGTAGTGGCATGAAAGTTTCCTTTTTCTGTTTGTTCTAGAATTGTGCTGCTAAAGCATGCTATGCAGACCAGCAAAGTGAGGATCCTGGGTGGTCATTAGAAATGCAGAACCCCAGGCCCCACTCCAAATCTACTGAACTGAAATCTGCATCTTGACGAGATCTCCGGGTGATGCTCACGCACATTAAATTTTGAAAAGTATTGGTCTGTAGCACTGAAATATTCTGAAATTTGCTTTCCTGAACTAGAGTGCTCCCAACATCTGTTGCCTATTCTAACTGGAATCCTTTTCATCTCAGTAACTCTATACTGTATTTTCCTAACATAATCACACTCTTATCTGGCCACAATTACAGGTATATTGACTTAAACAGCACTGTTTTGACTTACACCTGGCCTGGCTTTGACTTCCCTTCATGAGCTCTAGCTATCCCAGATTGAGAATCTCAGACCACAAGCAGGCATTAGCTCTTGTAAAGTAGATGTACACTTTAGAAGAAAATTTTAGGTAATCTATAGTCATTGACAACTTAGTTTATGTAAGTGTCATATTGGCTTCAGGTACTAAATTGGAATCTATGAGAAATGATTCCTATACTGATCAATTATTAAGTGAGTCCCTATTAGGGGAAAAGATGAGAACTTAAGGAATTATCTTGGGAGGGCCTAATTTGTTGGGCACCTATTTGCATGCATTTATGGATTAATTAGAATTTGATAACCCACCTCCACTATGTAATACTTCTGTTTACTTCTCCTCTTAGGGCATTGCAAAAATATAACTACCTGCCTTTTAAATGAGACATATTACTGCTCTTAACAGAAATACCTCAAACATCAGCAGGAATGTGTCATAGTGTTCTTTTTGCACCCTCTGTACTTTATGGCTACTCAGGCATCTGGCTCTGAGAATCAGCCAAGAACAGACATTCCCAGGCTTAGCCTGTGAGGTAATATATACAGGTGTTGTTTCTGAACTGGGTGGTCTCTTGACCTGAAATTTGATTACTTAAAATAATTCTGGCAACTTCTTTATTGGAAACATGAGCATGTGACATACAGTTCTCCCACAACTAACAATAAGGAATTTCCAGTGGTCTCATCAATAGGCTGCCCTTGGAATATGACAGAGAAGAGTGTGTGTCCTTGTGCCAAATGGGGGGATTTCAATTCTCACTCCACTCTTACTTGCTCTTTTACATTGAAGAAGTTGCTTAATCTCTATGTATATCAATTTTCTCATGTGAGAGGTAGATTCACACCATTCTTATGACAATAAATAAATAAGACATGAAAATTACTTGGAACAGAACGGACAGCAAGCAGTATATGATCATCAGGGAAAATCAGCTCCGGTCCATAGTGCCCATTTATGTCACTGTAATCATCCTCCACAGGCTTGGGCAGAAAGGAGTTAAGATAAATATACTCATTTTTATCTTTGGCTAAGATATTACCTTCTATTTTCTGATTGAAAAATGTATTATATAGGAGTTGAAAAAAAACGTTTTGAACAATAATAGCACCATAGATGGGGACCCTAGCACTTAGGAACCACATGAGAGCATTGGATATGGAAATTAGAAGATCAATTGCCTAACTTGTTTTGCTGACTGTTGTCCTGGCTGATAAAGTAGCTTTTTAAAGACGTCTAGTCTGATTTCCCACATTGATCACAGTTATATACATGGGCACAGCATCCTTGAGTTGATTCAAGAGAGGAAAACAATATGTTATCTGTGAGTGCCTCCATCAGTCCCTGGCTTTGGGAGTTGCTTTGAGCGCAAGCTTTCTTACAGTGATTGTTATTGGTATGATAAGGGAGCAATGGCTTAGTTGTCGACTATCATGGTTCAGATGCCTCTGAAGATGTTAAGTGTCTTGTGAGACTCTGATATTCCATCTCACATTTCCCTCTTCTACGTTGTCCAATCCCATTCTTTAATGATACCAACGTGTAACATACTTACAGGGCGTTGTGTCCTTTTCAAATCTTTTCAGAACTGATTTAATACCATTTTATGGGCTTGTGCAATTTATCCAAACTCTTAAGTCATTTTTCTTTCCCCAGCTTAAACCCTTTCAGTTCTATACCTCCACTGATAAAGGCTTAACATTATAACAGTTTAAGTCATTCTTGCTCTGAGACATGGAAAAGGAAATAACTGCTTTATCATTGCCAGTGTTTATCATGAGATTATTTTTGGAGGACATCATAAAGTACTAAAACAACCAACATTTACCGAATCCTATTTTCATATTTAGAAAATGCCTTTGAACAGGAAGTAACAATTGTGGCCAAGTTAACTGTGACTTGCTTCCAGTATATTTTCAGTAGCATTATTTTTAGTATAACCGAAGCCTTGCATTGTACATATTACTTTTTTTCTAAAACAAACATAGAAAAACAAATAAAAAATGTTGTTTTTATTATTCATTGCTTATAAAACAAAGTCAAAACATTTTACCTTTTTACTTAGTTATAGTCTTCTCTAGTCTATTCTATTTCTATAAACTCACTATTTTTCTTTGTTTAGTGTAACTAGTTTTCTTGTCATTGCCTTTTAAGCACATCGGTCACAACTCTTTTTCCCTTTTCTCCTAACATCATTCTTATCATTGAGGCATAATTATTTTGGCACCTCCTGTTTTCCCTGTGCTTTGGGGATAATTTTTGTGTAGTATTTATTATTACAGGGCTTACTGTAACTGATACAGTGCCTTGTATATAGTAGATATTCACTAAATATTTCCTGAAAACTGAGTACATAAATAAAAAAGAACATCTAATATAAACTAGAAGTGCTTTTATTCTGGTTCTGCCTCTAAAATATGCCTTTGGGTAAGTGTGGCAGACAGACTCTTAAGAGAATCCTCACCTCCTGATGTTCACACCCTTATGTGATGCCTTCTCTTAGAGTGTAGGTAGGACTATGATATAGTTCTTCTTCTTCTTTTTATTTTTAGGGAGAGGTTCTTGCTCTGTCATCCAGACTGAAGTACACTGGCATGATCATAACTCACTGCAGCACTGAATTCCTTCTCTTTGTCCTCCCAAAGCATTGGGATTACAGGCGTGAGCCACCACGACCTGCCTTGGTTACCTGTATTTAATACAATTCAGCAACATGGCAAGATGCATCTGATCACACATTACATTACATCGTACTGCAGGGCTTGTCTTGCTTGGGTTTCTCTTTCTTCCTTGCTGACTCCAAGGAAGCATGTGGCCAGGCTGGGAACTCCCTCCCCTGGTAAGGAACTGTGGGTTGCCTTGATGAATTGAGAGTGGCCTCTAAGCAAAAGCCAGCAGGACAGGAAAACGCTCAGTTCTGTGACCACAAGTAGATGAATTCTTTCAGTCCCTGGGTGAATTTGAAAGTGGGTCTTCCCTGGTTGAAACTCAGATGAGGCTGCAGCCCCAGCTGACATCTTGGTTGAAGACGTCTTCTGAAGCCACTAAGGAGAGGACCCAGATAAACTACTCAAACTCATGATTTAAAAAACTGTGATAAAAATAAGTGTGGATTGTTTCAAGATACTAAGTTTGTGGTAATATTATTACATTGCAATAGAGAACTAATATGGTAAGTAACTCACTGAATATTGGTCTCGATAGTTGCAAAATGTGAATAGAACTATATATCCTACTTTAGCCACAGGATTTTTAAAAAACTGGTAAAAATGAGAAGACAATATATAAAAGCACTTTAAAATGTTAAAATACTATATAAGCAGTGTATTTTAGGAGAAACACCTCACAAGTGTGATCCCATTTATTCCTCCAACAGCACTTTAAAGGATATATTATTATCCCTATTTTATAGTTATAGGAGCTCATATACCCATTTTACAGATGAAGAATATGAACAAGAAAGAGGTCAATTAACGAGCTTAAAACAACATAGGCTATAAATGGCAGGGCAAAGATTTAAATTAAATTAACAAATATTAAATTCCAAACTGGGGTTTTCCTACTGGTCCCTAGTAAAATGAAGTATATTGAAACCATGTGGGAACAATACTTGTGTTTGTATCTTTTTAGTAGTCAACTGGGCAGATACAGCATTTAAAAATAATTTTAATATTGCAGTCCTTAGGTTTAATAAACTCATTCCCCTAAAACATGGTCACAAATGCTATGTCCCTTAACAAGTTAATTCAGCCACCACCACTACAACAAACCTTTATTCAGGGCTTACTATGTGCCAGGGCATCTTCTGAACATATAACGTATCTCAATTAACAAGAAATGGAAATCAAAACTTTTTTACCAAAACTTTTAATTGATGATCTCTTTCAATAGACTTTGTGACTGAAATGAATCTTGAAACCTCTTTTCTATTCTCCATTATGCTAAGAGCTGGTTACATCATTTTATGGAAACTGTGACTAAGCATCAAAGAAGCACAGAGGTGCCTGCAGATGGTGCCAGTAGCAAATAACATTGACCTTTAAATTTTTCTTTGTCTATGGGTGAAGGGACTTGCTAGAAGGGTTATTTCTGGCCTTTTGATCTGACGTATTCTTTCTCAGGGGAGAACCCAGCATCCAGTGGGCTATTCTATCAGCCAGAGAATGTGTGATGAAAGAAAAACAAGAAACAGGGCCCACAGTTTCTTTTTCTAGATGCCTAACTTATTGATCATTTAGAAGGGCCAATGCTTTAATCTATCTCATCTCAGCAGTAGGAAAAAAAAAAAAAAAAAAAAAAAGACTAGGCCAGGAAACCTCTTGAAGGCCCAGAGAAGTAGGTACATATATCAGGTGAGTCCTTTACCTGCAGTGCATTAATTTCAATTCCATTAGGGAAGAAATAGGAATCCCTTCTTCAGCATCAGGTTTAAGTTTCATTCTTCTATTCAATGTCACCAAAACAATTAATCTGATAAGCCCTATGTGTCTGTATGTGCAGTTCTAAATCATTTGGGATGTGAAGGAAAACAGCAATGAGTGAATGGCACCCAGTATTGCTAACAGTGCCCTTTAACCACTGAAAATTCTCCTCCCTCTCCCTCTTTGGAAGTGCCTTTATTGAATTCCTTTTGAAAACATGTGAAAATGACTCCCAAACCTATACCACTCCTTGTTCATCTAATTCTAGTCCAACTGTCCCCAACTTCCAACTGTTTACAAAGCATTTCCAATTGAAGGCCCTATTATATTAATACATTGAAATTAATCTTTGATTGATTCCTAAACTTTGATGATGAACATCACTTGGAGAGCTTGTTAAACCTATAACTTCCCAGCTCCTTTCCCAGAGGGTCTTGTTGGGATCCTAGAATTTGTATTTTTAATCAGTACTCCAGGTAATGCTTATGCTACAAGAATGTTTAATAAAGTGTGATTGACTTGAGGGGCTGAGAGAACTCTCAATTACTCCTTGGCAATCTCTCTTCTCACTCCTTAATGAGCATAGTGCACCATGAAACCCATACTAGGCTTGGCACCTAGAGAACCAACTTACCTGCAGCCATCTTTGGTGCCAGGGATGCTTACACCCTACTAATTCCTACTCTAATATTAATGTTGTAACAAGCCTCTAGATGTATCAGAAACTTACTTCAATCAAATTGTCTTATTCTGAAAAATTACATATACACAAGTAGGGAGAATAGTTTGATAAAACTCAATACATTTACTGCTAGCTTTAACAATGAACCATTCACAGCTAATATTGTTTCATCTATACCTCACTCATTTTTCCTCACCCCAGACTCTTTCAAAACATATTTTAGACACCAGATCATTTCATTCATAAATATTTCAGTTATGAATGTCTAAAAAATAAATATATATTTTTAAAAGAATACCATTATCACACATATAGAATAAACAATAATTCCCCGCTATTACCAAATTTCTAGCCAATCTCTGTTGTTACCAAATGCCTGTCTAACTTTTGTTTGTACAATGAGGTTCCAAATAAGGAACATACGTTGAATTTGGATAATATATCTCTTAGGTCTGTTCCTCTTCATATCTTTTTTTATCCTTGCTATGTATTTGTTGAAGAAACAAGATCATTTTTCCTCTAATATTTACTGCAGATGTTGGGTGCATTTTCCTGTAGGTTAAAGTTGATCAGATTCAGCTTCTGATTTTTGAGCAAGAACACTTCCGAGGTAGAGTTGTTTTTTTCCACCAAAGGCACGTCATGTCTGCTTGTCTTTCTGTGATGTTAGCAGCTATTGATTGTCAAACATCTGGGTTCATTATTTCATTATACTACATTATATGTCTTATAGTGATATTCCAATTTTTTCATTTCTTCTTTATACAATAGCTAGAATGTTACCTATAAGGAGAAACTTTATCAATTCCTTATTTGCCCTGAGGTATATTTCTTTTGAGAAGGGCAAGGGAGATACATGATATTTTCCCTATATTTACCAATTTTTCAGTATAATAATTAGGTTCCTAAGTATCCTTGAAATATGACCTGTGAGTTTTTGAAAATAAATATTGTGATACATTTTTATGAATTTGAATACATTTAAAACCCTATCCATTGCCATTATTATTGTCAGTGATGCTCATATTTTTAAAATTCCTCTCTCAAGTTTTTTGTTTTGCTTTGTTTCAGTTTCTCAATGCTTCTTTTGCCTTTCAATACACTATATGTACCAAATGTCATATGTGAACCAAGTGCCATTCAGTGAGCTTATGTTTCAAATTGCTTACCTAGTCCAGTGATGCCTGGAAGAAGAGTGGAGCTAAGTGTAAACACTGCTCTGTGTGAGATATATGAGTCTGGAGTTCAAAGACACTGAGCTTGGAACTCCAGGTTCAGGAATAACTTTCTCCTAAGTCGTATTTAAAATAAGACATAGAGAACTGCATGAGAAGAAACTAAGCAACAAGGATGGGGCAATTTAAGAGAAGCCATAGAGTAAGGAAATCTTTAAAGGATTACCACTGGATGAGGACTTACAGTCTTCTGAATTTATTTTTTTTAGAGGCAATTGGTGACCTTCATCCAATGAATAGCATAGCTCAAATTAATCAGGCAACATGCCCCAAATCATAGTAGATAAAATACTGAATGAAGATCCAACAGCAACTAGTCAGACTCCAAATAATCTTTGGCTAGTGTGCAATGCTGATCAGTCGTCTGCATTGTAGTTTCCATGGCAAACTGCTATTCACATTATCCCTGGAGGTCTAACTCATTATAGTGGAATCCCAGCTAGATGGGATTTAGAGTCCTCTTGGAAGTCCCTGATGGCTGCAATACACATCTGAAACCCCCACACTCCTGGCCTCATATAAAATGTTAGAATTAAGGCCACATTCTCTAGATCTTCTGGCATTTGTATCCTCTGCTCTGAAGTAGAATCCTTTGTTCCACAACTGCTCTAGGATAAACCACTGTCTGTGTGATATGAAGTAGGAATGGGAGAGAGAACACCCAGATGAGTACCTTTATCTGTGTGCATACATATGCAGCTGACATTTCTGTCACCAAGGACTGCCAAACCATTTTCTAAGTACTCAGTCACAATTATAAACACCCTGGAGGTGGAACTGCTCCTAAGAGAAATTGGATCTCCATTAAGAACACTGGCCTTGAAAGAGAGAAGACTTGGTTAGTTCCAGGTTCCCCAGTTCTGATCTTGCTGTGGCTTTATAGGACAAGAATAAGAAGGTGTCATACGATCCAGGAATCCCATTCTTGGTATTTATCCAAAGGAAAGGAAATAAATGTATCAAAGAGATATCTGCATGCCCAAGCATATTGCAGCACTGTACACAACGCCGTGATATGGAAGAAAGCCAAGTGTCTAACAACAGATGAATGAATAAAGAAAATATGATAGATATGCACAATGGAATATACTGAGCCATAAAGAAGAATAAAATCCTGTAATTCATGGCAACATGGATGAGCCTGGAAGACTCTGTGTTAAGCAATATAAGTCAGGCACAGAAAGATAAATACTGCATGTTTTCACTCTTATGGAGAAACTAAAAAATTGATGTCATAGAAGTAAAGAGTAGACCGGATTACTAGAGTCTGGGAGGGGTGGGGGAAGGCGAAGTTAGGGAGAGATTTGTTAAAGGATATGAAATTATATAGCTACATGAGAGGAATAAGTTCTAGTGTTCTATAGCACTGTAGGATAACTGCAGTTAATGATAACACGTATTTCCAAATAGCTAGAAGAGAGAATATAGAATATAAAGGAATGATAAAAGTTTGAGATTATGATATGCTAATTACCCTGATTATCATTCAATATATATATTAAAACAGCATAACGTACCCCCATAAATGTGTATAATAATGTGCCAATTTAAAAAGAAATGTTTTTTGAAAAAACAAAATAAAAATTCATAGAAATTTTTAAAAATAAGAAGGAAGAAGTGGTACTATTTTAGAAACAGGCTTCTAATCAGAGAGCCAGGACTCTAGATAATTTGCCCCAATCAACTTGTCTGCAGTTTTTCCAAAAATTCCTCCCCCTAAGATTTCCAATCTGGTGAAACTTGTCTCTGTACTATCTGTTCTCAAATGATGCTCCTTTTGCAGATAATTCTTCCCCTCCCAAATCCTGCTCATTCATTCATTCATTCATTCATGCATGCATGCATGCATGCATGCATTGTTTTACTTATTCATTTCGCAAGCATGATTTTGCTCATCTGTTCCTTCTCTCTGGGACCCCCTATCCTTCCCACTCTCTGGAGAGCTTTATCTGTCTCACCCTATTGTCTCACCATACTGGACCAAGTGACCCTCCTCTGTTCTCCAACTGCACTCTCTTCATACCACTAACGTGGTACATCATGTTGAAGTTACCTGCTTTCTCTTTGAGTAAGGCCTCTGAGTAAGGGGAAATACTTTACATATGATGTGTCTCACATATGTGTGAGTTCAATAACAAGTATTTGTTATAACAAAAAGTATTTGTTTTAACAAAAAATATTTGTTTAGATCTCAGTCTGTGAAAATCACTAATCCTATCTGGGTTTGAGCTATCTAAATTCAGGAGTTGGTATGGTCCAAAACACCAAGGAAACAACTCCAGAGCTCTTAATAATTATTTGACTTAGCAGTTACATTTGTATCTCTCATATTTAATACGAGACTCCAATATGTGCCTGGGAGTGTACATGTACATGTGTTAGGGGAAGGAGTGTATGGGAACTGTATGCAGGTGCATTCAGTAAGTCCTATAAAAAATAGAGAAGAGAGAAATAGCACTGCTAACATCAAAGGTGCATCTTAGATCTCTCCTTCCTGCTCCCATCCTCTCTTTATGTATTTGAGGCTCTTTGTTTTAAATGTTTATAACATTAACTACTTGCAGGACCCCATAGATACTGAATAAGCTTTTCCATATGAACAGTATACTTAGTGCATTTTTTGGTTACACTTTATGTGACACAAGAGCCAATGTGATGTTTTATATTTATGCGTTGCCCTCAAGATGCCCAGACTGGAGCTGCCACATAGGAAACACTTGGTGAGCTCTCAAGGAAGACTGGATGAGTATGAAAAATCCATGCACCTATGTCGTATTAGTCTAAACAACACGCAGACGATGATAAAAGGCCAAAACGTCATAATGGGTCCAATGGAATGTGCTGAATCTGTTCCTCAAAGAAAAACAAAAGCAAATATCTCTTCAGGTCTGGATTACATCAGAGGTTTCAAATCATAAACAGCCAATGAAAAAGGATCATATCATTGTGAGTTCCTGGGCCTCACCAAAGCAAATGATGGAATGATGATGACTGAGTTTTTCGGAGGAAGCTTATCATGCCCTGTGAGAGAGTTTAGATGTGTATTTAGTGTTTGAAAGACTTCCCAGATATGACAGAGATATTTAGCAAAAAGTAATTGTGTCTTCAATAAATTTTACACCACCGACAGAGACAAAAAAATGACCATCTATTTATATTTCTAAGAATTATTCAGACAAAAAATGACCATCTATTTATATTTCTAAGAATTATTCTTTTTCATTGTGCTCATAAAATGTGGTTTCTTGAATGTCTACAAGAAATGTCATCCCTAAATATTTAATAATATTGGGTTTCCAACTTGAAAAGAAGAAAAAAATGGAAAGAAAAAGAGAATACTTTCAGTGGCAATTATTTGAATTTTTGATGCCTCCTTCCTTTTCCAAAGACAGTAATTGCTTCTTAACAAATGAATGTGGCTGTATATATTTAGCTTTCTGGTTAGCCTTTGCCATTTTCATCTGGTGATGTCCCTTTTATAAAATGTATGGGATTCATTTTATAAAACGGTGGAGATTTTCTTGGTACGTTTGGAATTGGTATATATTTGTTTCTCTCTCTAGCTCAACCCTGTGAATAGCTCTCATCCCCCTAAAAGGATAAGAACCAGTTTTAATAATGTAGAATTATTCATTATACCTATTTACTAATTACTGCATAGGCTTTATTTAGTATGCCAAACCAGGTATTCAGAATTTTAACATCATAAATCTTAAAATCATAAATCAGACAAGGTAACTTTCTAGTACGTACTTCATGATGAAAGGTAAAATACTAACTGTGCTATGTAAATGTCATATTCTCTAAATTGAATATAGTGTGCAATTTTCATGGCTTTGTTTTAAAATGTAATGCTCTTTGATAATTCTCATTTTATTTATTGAACCTCAAAACTACGTGCATTTAGGCAGTGAGGAAACTTGTTTGGCACCAGGTAAGTGACCAGGTTGCTTTCTTCACTGGAAGACAAACTTTGGAATCACCAATAGGTATGTCAGTCTTCTCAAAAGCTACACTTACAGTTTTTTGAACAATTGTGAGATTTCACACATTGATCAAAACACTGATTCAAAATACTCTCATTGTAATTGGTTTGTGGCCCTTTTTTACTTTTTTTTTTTTTTTTTTTTTTTGCAGCCAGTGGACCATTGCTGGCTACTGGACCAATCTTAAGTCATGTTTTGGTGTCTTCTCTTTGGAGAAATCAAACCACTCCGTGAACACTGCCACCTCCATGGCCTTTTTCAACAAGTTAGCCATTTGCTCACAACCAATTCTGATTCTGGCTCTAATATTAATTATTTTGTATTACTGATAAAGTTGCTTAACTGCTCAGGGATCTAGTTTTCTTACTTATAAAATGCAGGGGTCTGATGGTGTTTTCCAAAATCCTTTCCAGCTCTGAAATGCTATCACTTTATAGGATCAAATGAAATAATATTAAGTACAATCTGAACACAAGGGCTAAGATGTAGATGAGAATGATAAAAGGAGGAAAAGGGTTGAAATTTTGCACTTATTTAGCCACAAAATTATTAATTCTGCCAGAATTTCAAATATTCTCTGCTAAGAGGAAGGAGTGCCAGGTAGTGACCTTTAATAACCTGGTTCTACAATGCTACTCATTTTCTATGATATATATTTAAGACTGGTATTGCTATTTTTGGTGCCTTCCACCAAAAAGAAAGAAAGACAAAAGGAAAGGAAAAGAGAGAAAAGGAAGGGAAAGAAAGAAAAGAGAAAGAAAGAAAAAAAGAAAAAGATATTCAATACTTACTAGTAACTGTAGAGTTAAAAGATGTGTTTTCCAGAACAGAAAACCAAACACCGCATGTTCTCTCATTCATAAGTGGGAGTTGAACAGTGAGAACACATGGACACAGGGAGGGGAACATCACACACCAAGGCCTGTCAGGAGGTGAGAAGCAAGGGGAAGGAGAGCATTAGGACCAACACCTAATGCATGCAGGGCCTAAAACCCAGATGATGGTTTGACAGGTGGAGCAAACTGCCATGGCATATGTATACCTATATTACAAACCTGCACGATATGCACATGTATCCCAGAACTTAAAGTAAAAAAAGAAAAAAGTGCTGTCATTGGATTTGTTTTTCTCTATGGCTATATTATTCCTCTATTTTACAAGGCTATTGTGGCCGATGTTGGCTTTTCTGCCTTTTGTTTTGTGCTGCGTGCCTCCTTCGTGTTATGTGAAAATTCCAGCTGTGTGCTTAATGTTGTCAAATAAATTTCTCCCAAGGTTCATTTTGCTATTCTGAATATATATGATCTGGAGAACTTTACAAAATGCTCTGCCCTTTTCTTCCTTCTTTCCTTCATTTCTTCATTTCTCTCTTTAAATCTTTCTTGTCTGTTCCTTCCAACCCAGTAAATTCTGCTTTTGAATCAACTGTTATTCTACGGACATTTTTTATGAAAATAGATGGAGTGTGTAAACCCAAAGGTCAGTGACCGGCTTAGATTAATAGGGACAGTTGATTATTAGAGGAAAGAGAATGGGTAATCCTGGGAGAGAGATCATGCCAGAGACACATGGTACTGAATTCATCCTCTCTTGCCCCCTTCTACTCATCTCCACATTTGTAGCCACCTGGCTGTGGAATACCTGATTATTCAAGCCTCAGCCCAGGGCACTTGAGTCCTTGAACCATTTCAACACTTAGCTCAAGCAGAATGACAATTCCTTCAAAAATTTTAATTAATGGAAGTGTTAACTGTCTTCTTCTAGAGGATGTGGTTAAACTCTGTTGAATGACAAGAGGCGTATCAATCAAAATATAAATTCTAAAACTTATTCAACAAATATCAGTTGAGTACCCATTAAATAGTCTTACCTGATGCAGAAAGTTTTATGGATTTTTGGTTGTCTAGCCTCCATTTCTCCTTTGTTAATCACATTTTAATTTTCCACGAGAACACTGTTTTTTAAAAATCTTTTCAAGAAACCTACCAAAAGAATGTGTTTAACACTGCAACCTGGTAAACTCTGTATCCTACAAAACACAGTTTTTATGAAGTAATGTTTATTACCTGTGATATCCTCTAATAGTTTTCTTCTTTTCTCTTCTTCCATACCATTCCCTTCTATTCTTTCTACTAAACGTAGAAACAAACACGAGAAACAAAAATGAAAAATGTGTTTAGTTGCAACTCACTAAACTGATTTCATGATTCACAAATTATGTGCCCCGTTGTTTGAAAAATTGCCCTGCAGAACCACCCTTTCCTCTGTGCTCAACACATGTGCTCTGGTGAAATTCACAAAACTCCTAGATCTAATCATGGAGCATATGAAGTAACACAGTCCATGCATAGTGTTCCCCTGCCTATGCAATGTATTTAGCTATGTAAATGTGACTTAAACCTGTTGAATCACCCTGAATCTTTGTTGTTCAGTAGACCATTCTCTTTTTTCTGCTAGACTTGGGGCAGTGAGGACATAGTATGGGATGCTGCAGCCATTTCCCACGAAAGGGAAGATTTCTGTCTGAAAATGAAACTTACTCAAGGAGAAGAGCAAAGCCTGTCTAAGACACAGAGGAGCTTGGTCTTAAATTTGAGTTTAAATCAAGCATCAAACTGTACCTGAAGCCAGTGAGCTTAGTTACTGGACTTTCTAGTTGTGAGAGTTATGAGAACGATTATATTTCATTTTGGCTTTAAAGTACTCCTCCATGAATCACCTATAGACAATAGAGGAATAGAGAAAATGGTCTCTATTTTCCAAGTTTAATTTCAAATAACATTACTTTACTTTGTGGATAGTGTAATTATTTTGTAACGGACAGAACATTCCCTATTCCTGCCTCCGACCTCTTGTAACATTGCTCTGGTCGTTTCACTTACCCATAAGATATAATCATCAAGTACATTGTTGCTATTATTATTTCAAACAAACTGGTATTGGTTACATCAATTAAACATTTAAAAATGCTTTATTTTACCTTAATTTATTCCTTCTCCAATGCTCTTCCTTTTTTTTTCAATTTAGATATGAGTTTCTGACTTACAAAACTTTTCTTCTTCTGAACTTCTTTTTAACATTTCTTGCAAAGCTGATGTACTGATGGCAAATTTCCTCAATTTTTGTTCAAGAAAACCTGTTTCTACTTCACGTTTGAAGAATGATTTACTGAATACAGAATTCTATGTTGGTGTGTTTTTTATTTCAACACCTTAAATATTTCACTTCACTTTCTTCTTGCCTGGCTTCTCAAGAAAATTTCTATGTAGTTCTTATCCTTATTCTTCTATAGGTAAGATGTTTCGGGCCGGGCGCGGTGGCTCACGCCTGTAATTCCAGCACTTTGGGAGGCCGAGACGGGCGGATCACGAGGTCAAGAGATTGAAATCATCCTGGCCAATATGGTGAAACCCTGTGTCTACTAAAAATACAAAAAAATTAGCTGGGCATGGTGGCGCGCGCCTGTAGTCCCAGCTACTCAGGAGGCTGAGGCAGGAGAATTGCTTGAACCTGGGCAGTGGAGGTTGCAGTGAGCCAAGGTCGCGCCACTGCACTCCAGCCTGGCGTCTGGTGATGGAGTGAGACTGTCTCAAAAAAAAAAAAAAAAAAAAAAAAAAGATGTTTCTCCTCAGTTCCTCTGCACCCTCTTGCTTCTTTTAAGATTTTTTTGTTTTTGATTTTCTGTAATTTGGATATACTATGTCTAGGTATAGATTTTCTTTTAGAATTTATACTGCTAGATATTCTCTGAGTTTCCTAAATCTATGGTTTGGTGTCTGTCATTAGTTCTGAAAAATTCTCAGCCATTATTACTTCAAATAGATTAATAGTCCCTTTATTTTCTTTCTGATATTCACATTGCATGTATGTTACATATTTTATAACTGTCCCATGGGTTATAAATATTTTATTCTGATTTTTTAAATAATTTTTTTCTTTCTTTGTATTTCAGTTTGAGAAGTTTCTATAACCATATCTTCAAGCTCACCAGTTTTTTTCTTTGACTGTGTCCAGTCTGCTGGTGAGCCTATCAAAGACATGCTTCATTTCTGTTGAAGAGTTTTTAATTTCTAGCATTTCCTTTTAATTTCCTATCATTCTTTCATAGAGCTTCCATGTCTCTACTTACATTATACATCTGTTCTTTCCTGTTGCCCAGTTTTTCTATTAGAACCACTAGCATATTAATCATAATTGTTTTCAGTTCCCAGTTTGATAATTCCAGCATTTTTGATACATCTGAGTCTGGTTCTCTTGCTCATTTTGCCTCCAAAGACTATAATTTTTGCGTTTTATCATGCCTTGTTATTTTTTTTGTTGAAAGCCAGGCATGAAACATTGAATAAAAGAAACTGAAGAATGATAGGCCTTTTATGTGAGACTGTATGTTTGTCTGGCTACAGGTTACATTATGTTTACTATTTGCTTTAGCTGTGATATCAAAAGCTAAATTTTTCTCTAGTGTCTTTGTTTCTGGTCTCCCCTGTTGTCTTTGGGTATCCCTAGAGACTCCTTCTTAAAGAAAGTCTGAGGCACACAGTTCTTTTAGTTGTAATCCTCTATTATGGTATAGAAGGGGTAACATTCTATAGTCTTATGATTAGGCCTCAGTCTTTTAGTGAGCCTGAATTGGGTTTCCCTTCTGCCTGTCAAAGGCTAAATGGGGCTGTAGTTGGATATTTTCTTCCCCTAGGTCAGGCTAGATTAGGCTCTGGTAATATACTAGTCATTTAGATCCTGGTTAAATAATTTCCTTGAGTGCAAGACTTGTTAGAACAAAGATTGCTCCCTGTATTTTAAAATATTTACTTTCCCCTCTTCTTGCTGAATGTATGAGGAGATTTTCTCCAATTTTCACTGTGAAAATCTGTTAGGGTTCCTACAGGTAAAACTCCAACGAGACCTTAAGAATGAGGCCTACCTGGGCTTTTAACTCCCATGCTTGTCCACACTAAGCTTTCAACAACTCATCAATTACAGTTTAAAGTATCTGCACCAATACCAGCTTCAGCTCTGGGCATCTGCTCCTGGGCTCTGCTGCAAATAGCCTGTGCTTCTCTGTATCTGCTTGTCTGTCTCTTCAGTTTTGACAAGTTTTCCCTGCGACCTAAGTTCTGTGATGTACCTAAGAAGAGTTGCTGATTTTCAGTTTGCTCTGCTGTTTTCTTATTGTAAGGATAGGAGTTATGACTGCCAAGAACTTTACATATTGGACAAGATACTGGAAGACCATGACCTCCATTTTCAAGAGGATAACGAATATCACATACCAGGCACTTACAGATTATATCATGCAAGAGTCATGAAATACCACTATGGAGATCATCTCCATTTTACAGAGCAGAGAACTAAGGTTGAGGAAAGTTTATGGACTGGTTCAAGATTACATGTATACTAAGTTATAGAGTTAGAATTAGCATAAGCTTGATTCCAAACTGATGCTTTCTGTTTTCTATTATCTTCCAGTAATGACATGACAATAATGTAGAAGCAAGGACAGCACACAAATAATGTTAATTTTGAGAGGAGAGTAGTCCAGTCAAAGGAAAATCATCATACTAGGAAAGGTGGCAGAAACATGTTGAGTGTGGGTGTAGGTTTCTTCAGCTTGAATAAGTAGTTTGATTGTGTAGTGGAACAGAAGAAGGCTGGAGGGGCATGTTTGGTGCACAAGATTGTGGCATTCATTTTCTTAGTTTTACTTCATCTTTAATTAAAGGGAGAACTTTTTGTTATACATCTCGAAAACGCTATCCTTTCCCAAGGCTAAAGGAATAATCACTTACACATTTGATTATGTAACTCCCCAAAGAATGAACAATATTTAATGAACTACAGGTGCACAAAAAAATCTCTGATTTTAGCATGTGTCCACTAAACATGAAGACTTTTTGCAGTGTAACGTGAGTTGCCAGTTTCATAGCATGGCATGTTTTTGGGGAAGGTGAATAGAACAGTATTGTTTCTCATTTAATTTTCAGTATTATAAAAGTTTATGTCTCCGTTTCCTCCAAAAACATCTGTTAAACTACAAAGCTAATTCAAGCAAACAAAAGGACTTGAAAGAAAGACCAAATGCTCTGTCTCCAAGAAGACGTATTTAGCCTGGCTCTAATTGACATTCATATGCATTCAAAAGCAATTAAACTCTCGCAAAAAAAAAAAAAAAAAAAAAAAAAAAAAAAAAAAAAAAAAAAAAAAAAAAAAAAAAAAAAAAAAAAAAAAAAAAAAAAAAAAAAAAAAAAAAAAAGGCAGCACAACAACAGGAATCTGGAACTAGCCTTGTTTTCAAGCATTTTAGAGTTCCATTTCAGGGAAGGAAGGCCTGCAGAGCCTATTTCCATTAGCTGTTGTATTTCTAGCTCTGTAAGGCAATAAACAGACAGTCTTCTCAGGTGCTATTTCTTTGGGAAAATTTCACACTTGATTAAAAACAATAAAAGAAAAATATATTACCACCTCAACCACCAATCTAAAGTAGCCCCCACTTCTAGGGATTTTTATCCCTACATTTTAATTCATTCATGGCACTTATAACTGTCACAAAATATTTATTTACATGTTTATTGTATATCTCCCCCATTATAAGGTGTATTCAATGAGAGCTGGAACCTTCCTTGCCTGCTGTATATCCCAGTCCCTGGTGTTCAATAAATATTTTTAAATGAATAAATAAATGAGTGGAATTTCTGTCCCCAGAAATTATAGTCAAGTCTTGCTCGAATCTTATGTTACCATTACATTTCAGTTTACTGTTTTACTTCCTGATATCAAAAGTCTTGGCTGTGGCAGACTGATTGGTGTGTTATAATTTTGGTGTATGTTACATACACTCTTCCCATCCTTCTAGTTTAGCTGCTGATAACCCTTCCAGATTTGAACGGTTCAGAGGAGGAATAATACATTTTATTCTTTGTGTTTAAGTTCAAAAGGCACTCCCAGGTATAAGGCAGCACAAACTGAAAACGAGAATAAATGTAATAGATCCAATTTCCTTCCACCCAGATCCCTGAATAAAGCCATTTAAAAATCTTCTAATGAGGGTAAGCAGGAGATTAGTGGGGAGGTCATTTATTGGGGTTGTGACACTGTCTGCATGACCCCCCACCTCGGGAACATTGGTATTGGGAATGAGGTTGACAAATATGAGCAGAAATGGAGTGTCACTGAGATTTGCTTGTCCAGCCCGGAGTCCCCATGGTAGGCAGGTGACAGGTGATGTGTCTGTTGGAGACAAGGGAGCAGGAATTATAGAGATGCTTAGAGGTTTGCTAGGGGCAAAATGCGTTTCTGTTTGTAGCTCAAAGCCTTCTACAGCATCAGGATGGGCTGGCCTAATAGGCTAACCATCCCAGTGCTCATAGATAAGATACAGAGGGGCTAAGGCAGGGCTGAAAAAGCTCAAAAAGCCTGAGAATGTGAACAAGGAAGACCCCAAGTAACTATATGAAGCTACAAGCTAAATACTAGGGCAGGGCTTTGGATACTTCAGAAAAGTTGCAGGAACAGAGTTCATTAAGCAAAATCCTTAACCTGATGACTGGTCACCTCAGTGAGTGTTGGCGTGAAGGGACTGTGTCTGAAGACCACATAAGAAAAGGTATGTCTCACAATTTCGGGTTTAGGATGTAACCATTGTGAAACTATGGAATGGAGGTTCTCATTCTTCATTATTGCTTTTGTAATGGCAGTTGTTCAAATTTTCTAGAGATTTAAATCAATATGGGGAAAAGGGAGACAGAATAAAATCTGAGAATGGTTTTGAAATTTGAATATGGCTGCATTATTTGAATTGAATGAGAAGTGCCTAAATGGGAAGAAATTTACCTGAAAGCAACTTGATACCAGTTTGCTGCTGCTGAGCAGAATGGGAGCTTACTGATAGAAATTATATTTGACTGTAGAAAAATAAGTTACATTTTCGCATTTATCAGTTTGTGACTAAATGTGAATCCATTATATAGTTCCAGCAGTTTTTCTTTTATAGTTTCAATTTCTGATGATTTTCTGTTTTTAATCTACTAGCACTTATTTGTATGTTCTACCTTTTTTTCTGGAGCCATTCATCATGCAACTATTTCAGCAATAGTTTTTAAAACAATGTGGGAAACAGTGTGGGAAAGTCAAGAGGCAGGGAAGCACTTACTCACTGTAGTTAGAAGAACAGCATTCCTCTCCTTAAGTCCTTTCTCCCTGCCTTTCCTGTGTTGTTTCCCTTGCCTGAAATATCCTCCCCCTTCTACCTAATCAAATTGTATTGATTAAGACTTCATTTAGATTTTACCACTTCCATTCCAGTTTCCTGGCTGCTTAAGCCCACGATGCCATCCCTTCCTCCAAAATCTTAAAAGTATGTACAGTCTGTACCTTAAAGTTAAGAACTGAATTATAATAGCCCATCTTTGTTGTATGTTGTTTTCTTAAAAGTAATTTCTTATTTTGTCAGTTAGACTCTCCAATTCAAGTGAGCTCCCTAAGATCTTCTTTGAACACAAGTTCTTGGGGAAATGGATAAGAATTATTGACTCATATGTCACATTTTCATTCAAAGCAACATTTTGACTTAGAATTAAAGTCAAGTGGATTATAACCTGGGTGGCTCTAAACCCAACCAATCAACCAATTCCTTTTAAAGGAGTCAACTAATATGATACCAATTTGAGATATAACTTATACTAAATTCAAAGCATGTTTAATCAATTTAATACATGATATGTTTTCTAAATGGCATAATATTGGGTGACCTTCTGTGGCAACAAAACGGTGGATAGAATTTACATCCTACATTAATGCGATTTTTGTTCTTGATTCTAACACAGTCACATCAATCCAGCAAAACCCTGCCTTGGCCCTTTCTAGTCTTTTTCTCTGCTTTTCCTACCACTCAGAGTGCTAGATATAGGTACCTGAGGACACATTCAGATCCAAATCCATTCAGAGAATGAGGTGTGTTTAATAAAAGTGGTAATGCAATCGCTTGGATCACTGCCCTCAGGGAAGTGTAAAAGTTGTATTGAGATTCAAAATGAAGACTAGAAAAAAAGGAATACTTCTTGCCTTGTCTTTAAATCAAATCCCAGGCTAAAAGTTGAGAATATGTTTGAGTTTGCTTCAGCTTTGCTCATGGCTTATTCTTGATGCTGTATCCAGTTACTTAGTAATCTTTTATTGGCATATGTAAATTAGATATTCTTTCACGTCACTTTTCATTGGCATCCAGTTGGATGATGGAGATAGATTTGTACCCATCATCTGACCATCACACTGGCTCTTCTTTGACTTGGCAGGTTTGATGAAGAGCTGTATTTACACATCAGCAGATTCTTTGATGGGGCCATTTTTAATATTGATGGCATGAAGTGACTTTCCCTCTTTGAGCTTTTTGTTTACTGAAGTTTGACCTCCATCCTTACTTTCTTATGCATATTATCACAGTTCTTTTCCATCTTTTGCATCTGCAGTGTTGGTCAAATATTTAACACTTACTGAACATGTTTATGGTGCCATCTTTATTACAATTCTAGTGACAAACATGTCTTCTGTTGAAAAGATGGCACTAGTAACATAAGAAAAGATCCTTCTATTTAACTTGCAAAGTATTATCATGCTGCTGCCTTAATATAAATCTTCAGAACTTCTTTCCTTTCCTTTCTGTTACCTTCACTAAGGGAATTTGTTTTACTCTACTTCTTAAATAATGACATGCTGGATTGTGGTAGTGGTGAGTAATCTAAAAAGATAGTCCCTCTTTCATGGCAAGGAACTTATATTGGAACTGTTAGGGACTGCTAGGACACTTTGTTGTTTCCATGATTGGACGAGCAAACCGTTTTTGGAAAACTACCAACAGAGACCTGTTTCATTTGCCTGTTGCCTTGAGTTAGGAGGTCTAAGAACATCAAGAAGTTGTTGAGGAGCCAGAATAATTTAAAACCATCTTGGTGTTTTGGAAGCAGTGTTGCTTAATGATATGTGAGTTTCACCCCTCTGGTGGACATTTTACTGCCTTTAATTTGAGTCACATTTTAATTTGTCCTTTCTGTGGCTCTAAGGCCACAAGTAAGGTCCTGCAAAACTGCATTTATCACTGGAGCTACACATAATCTGTTCCAAGATTTGAGCCTGCTATAATCGAGGTTGTTTTCTACTCTTATCTATGGAAGTGTTTGCGTCACTTGATAAAACATTGAAATTCGCTGGTGGTACCCAATCTACCGTCAATTGGAATGGGCTTAGAGATACATTGCACATTTAGTTTTCACAACTTTTTCTAATAGTAGTCTGTAATATCATCACACTTCCGAATAGCACATTTGTTGCTAGAAAATGAAAATATACATCTTTACACAAATATTAACCCTGAAAGAATAATTCAAATTGTGTATTTGTGAAAAATATTCTAAAAATAAACTTCTGGGTTGATATATTGAAGAGGTCATGGAAATATGTTCTAGTAATACACAATTATTATTATTGTTATTCATTTTTTTGAGACACGATCTCACAGTATTGCCTTGCCTGGAGTGCAGTCACACAATCACGGCTCACTGCAACCTTGATCTACCCTGGCTCAGGTGATCTACCTACCTCAGCCTCCCAGATAGCTGAGACTATGAGCACATGCTACCATACCTGGCTCATTTTTGTATGCTTTGTAGAGATGGGGTTTCACCATGCTGCCCATGCTGGTCTTTAACTCCAGGGCTCAAGCAACCCTCCTTGACCTTCCAAAGTGCTAGAATTACAGGCGTGAGCCACAATGCCCGGCAGGCAATTTTTTCATATGCATTTAGCTACACTTGTTTCCAAATTTACATTGACATAGCAAAAAAGCATTAAAATCCAGGGAAAAACATTTTATGTCAGGCCAAGTCACCAGAATAAGTACCATCTGTCAGTCAGAAGTGGGTTGGAATATACTATATGATAAAGTCAGTTTGAGGAAGGGCTGGCCAGTGGGCAATTCATTTCATGAAAAGGGAAAGTATTCCTGAGAAGGGAAATCAAAGAGACTCTTAAAAGAACTCTACCTAGCAACCATTAACTTGAAGCACCTAGAGGAGACTGAGGTGGGTTATGGGTTAAGAGATGGAGAAGAAGAAAAGTAAATGCTACCATTGCCCTTGGGAAGAGGTCCAGACATTGGGATCCAGTTACTGCACTTGCTCAAGGTTTATACTTTAGACGAAGGGTCATTCTAGTGGCAATGCTGGCCTGGTTTGTTATAAGGTGAACGGTTGTGCCAATGCAGAAGGGTGCTTTAAGCACGTGTTGACTTTCAGCCACCACAATTTATGTGCAACAAACAATCCTTCATTTTCAGGTGATGTATCTACTGGGTGATGGCTCATGGGTTCCTGCTATTTTTAAAGGTCACATAATTGTGATAGATCAAATTGAAACTATTCAAAATTTAAATTTATCTCTGCTTCATTCATCTGTGTTAGAAATACTTAAATGGGGGCACCCATGATTTCAAACAGAGCTCATCATAACTAGGCACATTTATATTTTGATCAATGGGAGGAAGTAAATAGAAAACTACCAGACGTAGATAACAACTTAGCAGTTCATAATAAGAAATTACTAGAATATACATCTTTGTAAATAATTTGTATAACAAACTACAAAACTTTCTTAGAAAATGTTTCATTCATGGTCACACCCAATTTTAAAGGTTTTTGTAACTATGATACTAGGATACATTTATAATTGTGAAACAGGCTGAGGTCAGAGTGATTATTTTGGAGACTATAAATATAGTTTTTAAATTTAAAATTGCAAAGAGGCAGGCACAGTGCCTCATGCCTGTAATCCCAGCACTTTGGGAGGCCAAAGCAGGCGGATCACAAGGTCAGGAGTTTGAGACTAGTCTGACCAACATGCTGAAACCTGGTCTCTACTAAAAATACAACAATTAGCCCGGTGTGGTGGTGGGTGCCTGTAATCCCAGCTACTAAGGAGGCTGAGGCAAGAGAATCGCTTGAACCCAGGAGGTGAAGTTTGCAGTGAGCCAAGATTGCACGATTGCACTCCAGCCTGGATGACAGAGTGAGACTCCATCTCAAAAAAAAAAAAAAAAAAAAAAAAAAAAAAAAAAAAAAAAAAAAAAA